>JASANF010020966.1:0-18252 GCA_030248245.1 Trissonchulus sp. WLG1_4
AGCTGGGAGGCTTGGGCAGTGCTGCTGCTAGTGGCGGTGGAACACCAGGTGGGGCAGGTGGGGGCGCTGGGAGAACTATTGGTAATCAACCGGTGTCCTACGCTGCGCTTGCTGCTCTGAATGCTAACAAAGCTGCCGGTGGGGATCAGCAGGGAAACTAGCGAACTTTAGGTTGGATTTTAATTATTCACTCGATTTTGTTAAAAATCCTGATTTATTATGCTGTTGGTATTGCAATGCAAACGGGCTGCGCAGTAAGCGTTTTGATTTGAATTATGTGCTAGAGACTGCAAAAATTGATATTTTTGGTCTGGTAGAAACAAAGCTGAGCCAGGATATTCTGGATAGTATAGTGATTTGGAACCCAAATTATTTGATTTATCGCAAGGATAGAGATATGCATGGAGGCGGTGTTTGTGTCGGGGTTGAAAAATCGTTAAATTGTGTCTTGTCCCCAGTTAATGAGTCTTTAACCTCTGAGTGTTTGGCAGTGGATGTGACTTTTAGAGAATATAAGCTTCGTTTTTGTACTTTTTATAGACCACCAGGCAATATATTAGCTCTAAATCTGTTATCTTGTGATCTAGATATGTGCATGACGTATCGTCCATGTGATGTAACAATTTTTGTTGGTGACTTGAATTTGCCGAATGTGAACTGGAAAGTTTGGAACTCAACATCTAGCATTGAGCAGGACATATTGATGAAAATTAGCAGTTACGGCTTTAATCAACTTATAAATTTTCCAACTAGACTGACACCTCCTAATATCTTGGATGTGTTGTTGGTAAATCAAACTGAAATTGTGATGAACGTTAATCAGTTAGCCCCATTAGGTTCATCAGACCACGTTTCTGTTAGTTTTAATCTTAAAGCCGGGGGTAAAGGGGAAGCAAAGCAATGGTTCAGGAACTTCTATATGATGGATAGAGTAGCTATTAGTGCACATTTATCGTCTATTGATTGGTGCTCTGTGCTCTGGAAGGGGACGCATGATGCCAGTAATATACATATTGTTGAAAAATTTTGGTTGAAGTTTAAGGAAATAATTCATGCTGTCATTGAAACTTACGTGCCATGTGTTCGTACTGCTAGGAGTAAATTATGTTGGCCGTCAAAATTACGTAATCTGGAAGAAAGGAAAAATGCCGCATTTAAGGATTGGGTTAGAGACATGGATTTTTTGGCTAAATTTAGATATAATGAGCTTTCTCAATTATTTAATCGTGAACTAGTAGCATTCCAACGTTCCTATGAAGAAAACCTTGCGCGGAATCCGAATAAAAGACGATTTTTTCGGTATGTTGGTCAAAAAATTAAACCAAAGTGCGGTATTCCTACTTTAGAAGGGGAGGATAATTCTTTAGGTGTAACTAATAATGACAAAGCGGAAATGTTCAGTCGTCATTTTTGTTCTGTTTATACTAAGGATGACTATTTGCCTGTTGATTGTTCTGGTCTGCCTGTTTTGTCGAAATGTGATTCATTGGATTTGAGCGTTTTGGATGTTTTCAAGCATCTCAGAAATTTGAATAATAGTTGCGTCACTGGACCTGACGATATACCGTATATGTTTTACAAAACTTTTGCAGCTGAGCTCACATTTCCTATATTTTTTATCACAGATTTTGCATACAGACTGTCGTATGTTCCGAGAGATTGGAAGGATGCAAATATTGTTGCTATTTATAAAAACAAAGGTGCAAGATCCAAGGTTGATAACTACCGTGATGTTTCTCTGACTTGTGGTGCGGCTAGACCGCTCGATGTTGTGATAAATGTGCGTATTCGTAGTTTTTGTCTTCAACATAACTTTTTTTCTGTGAATCAACACGGTTTTCTTCCTGGCAGATCGACCACATCTAATTTGTTGCTGAGTGTTGCAAATTGGTCTAAATCACTGCAGGAGCATAACTGTGTTGACGTTGCATATGTCGATTTTAAGAAAGCGTTTAATACAGTATGTCACAGAAAACTGCTCAAAAAGCTAGCCCATGTGGGTTTTGATGGCTTATTTTTAGCGATGCTGAGAGCTTTTCTTATAGGGAGGAGACAGAGAGTGCGTATTGGTGACTGTATTTCTTCTTGGAGTGACGTTACTAGTGGTGTACCTCAGGGATCGGTCTGTGGTCCTACCCTTTTTCTTTTTTATGTCAATGATGCCATTGACCTGTTTAATGACGCCACTCTCTGGTTTGCGGACGACTCTAAAATATTTTTCTCGGGCTTTTTACGCTCTAATAAGCTTCAAAGTGCTTTAGATAATTTTTCTAACTGGGCTAAATTGTGGCAAATGTCGATTTCTACACAAAAGTCATACGTTATGCACCTTGGACGGTCAACTCAAGAACATGTGTACCTTGTTGACGGTGTAAGCCTAAGTACTGTGCGGTCTTGCTCTGATTTGGGGGTATTGATATCTTCTAATCTGAAATTTTCTGATCATATTGTTAAAATTGCGAAAAAAGCGCTGGGGATACTATATTTAGTTACTAACAGTTGTATTACAAATGATGTTGATGTACTAGTTAATTTATATAAATCTTATGTTCTATCTATTCTTGAATATGCTAGTGAGGTCTGGAACCCACACTTTGTTGGGGATATTGAGCTATTAGAGAAAGTTCAGAAACGATTTACGAAGCACTTTTTTGAATTGAGACACTTAGATTACCCAACGCGATGCTCTGCACTGGGGTTGAAGTCTTTAGAATATAGGAGACTTGTTCGGGATCTCGTTTTGACTTATAAAATCATACATGGACAAACCATTATCAATCCATTCAAAGTGTTCACCTTTAAAGAAGAAAGCCGAACTAGAGGCCATCGGTATAAACTTGCTATTCCTAAATGTAGACTGAATATTACTAAATTCTCTTTCTTTTCGAGAGTTATTTCACCATGGAATAGCCTACCAGATCGCGTAGTGAGCTCACCTACTGTGCATAAATTTATTGATGGTATCAATGCAAATAATCGTTCATTGTTGAAATTTCTGAAAGTTAATAAATTTGTTTGAATTATTGCTGTCACGGTAATCCGGCGTACCTTCTGAAGTAAATATTTCTTCTTTCTTCTTCTTCTTTGATTTCCTGAAAGTGGTGATAAGTCGATTGTGGACGTTTGGAGTTCGATTTTGACAAAAATCAAGCAGTAACCCATGTTCGATTTGTATGAAACTTGACATACTTGGTGCCTACTAGTTGATAAAACAGTAGCAGTAACAAATAGATTTGATTTTGAAAGCAAAGAAACCAGATACTTGAAGATATTGCGGCAGAAAATTACCATTCAACAATAAAAGAAGGTAAACATTTGGAAAAATGAACCGTAACCCATGTTCGATTTGTATAAAACTTGACATACTGGGTGTTCAATAGTTTATAAAACAGTATAAGTACCAACTTGATTCAAATTTGACAGCAAACAAATTATATACTTGGAAATATTGCGGCAGAACATTACCATTCAACAATAAAAGAAGGTATATAAACATTTGGAAAAATGAATACCCAACCCATCAACGATTTTGATGAAACTTTGCACAAATTAATTACAGTAATAGAGCAACAAAATCAAATAAAAATTAGGCCCTGCCCGCACTTTTGAATAGGCAGAAAAAGCGAAAGATCTAAAAAAATGCTTATGAAGAGTGCCAAAAAAATCTCATTGAAGCTCATGTAAAAAGTTACAGTGCCAATATATACTTCAGCACTCTTTTGCGACGATTATAAAGAACGTATATATGGGTGTAATATCTCAGAAAACCGCATTTGTGCAGAGTCAGCAGGAGCCAGGAGAAGCGTACAAAAGACTAGTGGTCGAAAAGCAAAAAAACGCACAAAATCACCATTTTTGAAGAGCCATATCTCAACAACTACAGGGATTTGGGCGAAACTAATTTAATTTCGATTAGTTTGGTGACTACCTCTATCACATATATAGAAATGAAGAAAATCGAAGAGGGTCGAAAAAAAAGTTAAGCAACCTGGGTCGATTTTGGTCGATTTTCTCAGAAAGTCAGTCATATATATATTTTGACGGTAGCCGATATATATTTACAATTTACATGTAAAAAAGCCGGAATTTTTTACACCACTTTTTTACACTGTAAAAAAGTGTAAAAAAATGTAAAAAAGTCTTTTATCGCATAGAATGGTGTTTAAACGTTTTCTAAACTGTATGAGACGTTCTTTAGATTTGTGACCGCCGACCGGTATATAATATTACGTTTTAATCACCTATCTGTATTTTCCTATTCGGCTGCAAAACTTGTCACAGCTCATTGTTATGTTTACGCTATTCTGTTGGTTGATCGGACTTAATGTTTCAGAACAGCCTGATCTCCATGAGCACACAAACGAGCAACAGGTCCCCTCCTTCTCGCAGCAGCTTGCGCAAACCAGATGGATTCTCTACAACCGAATTCCCAAAACTGGCTCCACGTCTTTCATGGGCATCGCCTACGAGCTGGCAAAACAAAACGGGTTCAATGCAGTCCATCTGAATATATCGCACAACAGTCATCTGATGTCCTTGACAGACCAGGTTAGCTATGCGGAGGCTTTCAAGTGTCAACTTCCGTAGGTCTACCTTGCGGCTGCGACTGTAGTGTGCTTCTGTGGTGATGAGCCTTGAGCCCGGCTATTGTGGCGCTTCATTCCGTGAAAAACCACGCACACCTGTTATGCATAATATACTTTTTTTATTTGCATGGTTCTCAGACATTCCACAGACCTTCAGCATTGCAGTTGTTTTATTAGCTGGTCTGGTGTGGTGTTTCAGGCGCGGTTCATCGCCAACGTGACTCACTGGGAGGAGCGTCTGCCGGCCATCTATCACGGACACGTGGCTTTCATTGATTTCACTAAGTGAGAGGGGTTGTCTTTTGCTGGTTTATATTCATCCAGTGACCAGTATATATTACTGTGTATTATTTGCTAGCAGTTGTGTATTTTTTATCTGTATACATTATACCTTGTACCACATTTTCAGAACTGCCCGAATTCCAAAAGTTTTTTTTCTGTTCCACCTGATATTGAGGTGTGTTGTAGAAAAGTTCAAATATATACCTTTGTTTTAACAAACGGTAGCTATAGCTTTTTTAATTTTTCAGGGGTGTTGCGGCTCCTGTTTTTCCTATATTTCCTGTATTATTTCCTAATGTTATTTGGAAAAAGGAAAAAACTTTGTTTCCGAATGTACGGAAAAAAACGTCCGAATCTGTACAGTGTACACACATCCTTCCAGCCATTTTTTCAGACTGGGCTACGCCAACCCGCTCTACATCAACCTCGTGCGCGATCCCCTGGACCGATTCGTGTCTTACTATTACTTCCTGCGCTATGGCGACGACTTCAGACCGTATTTGAAACGAAGGAAGATGGGGGACACGAAGGTCGGTTGTCCTTCTCCGACCCCCTGATGGACGCTTTTAGTTTAGTCCGACTAAACGGTGTAAAAGTTATGCTGAGAAAATATGTCATTCCAAAATCCCTAAGTGGCCTCAGCCATCAAATATTATTAGCTCGCTCCTTTTCATTCAGACTAAACTAGATATATACGTACGGTAATGTTAAGCGTGCATGTTAACTACATTAGTCGGGTGATCGTTTTGTAATGTATTTGGGTACTAAAATTGTTTATTGAGCTGACGTCTCCCAACGCGTTTAGTCGGATGTTTATTCCTAAATTTGGCTCTTCTTCTTTTTTATGTTAAAGATTAATGTCAATGTCTCCTATCATTTCAACAAAGTTATTATATAGTTCTGCTTATTTAGACAGTAACTCAGTTTTATATGGCGGATGGCCTGCATTTAGTCCGTTTTGAGTGGTAGTGGTCGCTTATTTTTTGCTGAATCGGTGACATTTTTTTCAGAGTTTCGACGACTGTGTCGCTAGCCAAGATTCAGACTGTGATTTTGAAAAACTCTGGCTTCAGATTCCTTTCTTTTGCGGCCACGTGCCAGAGTGCCGGTTAGCTGCGTTTTTTAATTAATAATTGAATTAACATTTTTGAGTTCGATACGTGTCAGTATTTTTGTTTTATTGCCTTCTCTTTGACTGCACTTCTGATTTATTGTTGGATTTGATTAACTAGGTTATTTTCTATAACTAAACATAGGATTAGTAGAATAAAAAATAGAGAAAGCTTAAGACTTTTCGTAAAACTACTGCTGTTGACCCTCTGCATTTCCTTACAGAATAATTTCTGATGAAGATGATATTATTTTATAATTAAATTAGTTGATTAGTTTTAATTAAATTCAGCAAGCCAGGATCTGAGTGGGCTTTGGCGGAGGCCAAGCGAAATCTGTTGTCGCATTATCTGCTGGTCGGGCTGTCGGAACAAATGCTGGACTTTGTGGTGCTGCTGGAAGCTCTGCTGCCGCACTTCTTTCGAGGAGCCAGTGACAAATATTTGCATGGTTTGTCACTTGCTTTCATTGCACTATTACACTATCCTCTACTATATTCATAAGAACCTGTAAATATTATATTATTATATTAATTAATTTAAATACAAGTCTAGTGCGTCTAGCTTAGACTAGTTCGACCAGGTCGTATTTATTTCTGTGAAGTCTGTGATATTGTACATTATTTGAAAAAGGATCAAAAAAATTTTAAATTTTTGCCTAAATTTAATTGTTTTGGGATTTGATCACCCATGGTGTGATCTGTACAGTCAGCCCCTTTCAGAAAACTTCAGGGGCCATTACTTTTGATACTTTTGATACCCATATTATGGGTTATGAGCTGGGTTTTTTTTTCGCTGGCAAATTTTCGCAATTTTGCGAAAAGCTTGAAATTTTTTTCGCAAAATCAAATTTTTTTTCTCAGACTTGCTTTTGTTACGTAATGCAGTAGACTTTGCATTTAAATGTTAATAAAACAGTATTCCGCCTATACAGGATGAAGACTGACGCAATTTTTACTCTTATTGGCAAAAAAAACAACGATTTTGACATTTTTTTAAATTTACGGGGCCGTCCTGAAAATTTTGTGTAATTTTTCACAATCAATGCTCAGCCATAAAGTAATTTCAGAAGACCCCGCCAATGACCAAGTTAGGCCTGAAAATGCTAACATTTTGAAATGTTTCTTAATTATGTCACCTCCGGGTTCTGAACAATATTATACTGTCTCTTAGTGTTACATGCAGTCGGTTTGATAATACATGAAAGAAAATCTGTCCCATTTACAGTCACTAGAAACATCAAGCCACAAAGTTGCACGAGTTCGGGCCTAAGGGATCACAAAAAGTCGGAGAAACTTTCAATTTTTAGGCCAAATTTGGTCAATTGCGGCCGTATCGGAAATGTTTTCCGACTAAACCACAAAATTCAGCGCATAGACCTTACGAGTTCACCTCCACTGCGTTAAAATTTTTTCGCAATTTTGCGAAAAGGTTTGAAAATTTTTCGCAATCTTCAATTTTTTTTCGCAATTGCGAACGTTTTTGCGCAAAAAACCCAGGTTATGAGTTTCACCATTCGATTGATGAGACAGAGCGCTTTCGATTGATGTTTCACGTGACCCATTTACTCCAAGTTGACGTATTTTTGACCTTGGCGCCCGGACGAAAACCGCTATGACCAACCCCAGTCGCTTTTTATCAAAAAATTATGTATTTTGCGACGCTTACCACAGGTTGTACTACATTTTTGAGAAGTATCATGAAGAATCCGTCATTATCATTATTTTTAGTATAGTTCATATTATGTATATAAATATACATCGAGTGCCCTATTTATTCTTAATTTTAATATTAATAAAAATAGCCGCCCTAATTTATTTTTAATTAAATATTAATATAAATAGCGCTGCTCAATTAGTTTTAATATTAATATTAATAAAATAATTACTATTAAAAGTATTTTTAATAACGATTTTTAATATTAATACAAATCTAGTGCGTCTAGTTTAGACTAGTTCGACCAGGTCGTATTTATTTCTGTGAAGTCTGTGTTATTGTACATTATTTGAAGAAGGAGCAAAAAAATTTTAAATTTTTGCCTAAATTTAATTGTTTTGGGATTTGATCACCCATGGTGTGATCTGTACAGTCAGCCCCTTTCAGAAAACTTCAGGGGCCATTACTTTTGATACGCTACTGGTACAATAATAATTTTAACGGCATTTGTCAGGAAATTGTTAGAGCTTTTAAATGATGGGTCACATGACCGTGTCACGTGAGCGTATCCTGAGATATTTTTTGAAGGGTAATCTGAAGCGCCAGGTGGTCATGTGATCCCTCTTTCGAAAGCCCTGCCCGTCAGCAATCCAATGATGCTATTCTTGTGTCCGTCCGAGTTATTAAAAGCCAGTTATGGCGCCTTTAAGGATATAAGAAAAAGAACACTTCGTAATTTCGTAATTACGATTTAATTATGATAACAGTGTTCTATGGTGTGAAACCGTTAAAATCCCCATAACTTTTGTTATGGTGGTCGCAGCTACTTGGGAGTTTCACCATTCGATTGGTGAGACTAAGCGCTTTCGATTGATGTTTCACGTGACCCATTTACTGCAAAAATACGTTGCCGTATTTTTGACCTTGGCGCCCGGACGAAAACCGCTATGACCAACCCCAGTCGCTTTTTATCAAAAAATTATGTATTTTGCGACGCTTACCACAGGTTGTACTACATTTTTGAGAAGTATCATGAAGAATCCGTCATTATCATTATTTTTAGTATAGTTCATACAAGTCTAGTGCGTCTAGTTTAGACTAGTTCGACCAGGTCGTATTTATTTCAGTGAAGTCTGTGTTATGTACATTATTTAAAATCGAGCAAAAAAATTCGAAAAAATGAAAATTTTTTATCATTATTTTTAGTATAGTTCATATTATGTAAATATTATGTAAAAATAATGAGAATCGGCAAATTGGCAAAACTGACTGATTTCTCATATTTCTTTTTGCAAGTGACAAAGGATTCGTTTGCATAAAAATTCGTCTGAAAATAGTATATATGATCTCTTATACAGGTATAAGGGGCCGTTGGGGGAACCCCCCTTAAAAGTCGAGAGGCTCGGTTTTTCCCGAAGGTTGGCCAAAATTGGTAAAATGGCACTTTTTTCGAAAATCTTTAATTAAAAATTTAGGGTATTATTGGCTTATGAGGGGGGAGGGTCCCCAAAGAGAGCCGTCCAAAAAAAAATTGACGCCGTTACATGTATGAGTATGATACAGTAAGTCATGCAGACCGAAGTATCTATTGTACGTAATTTTGCATTGCAAAAATTGCACTGATTGCAGGCATTCAGAATAATATTGTAGCACTATAATAATTGCAGGCAGTAAGTCTCATCTGCGCAAGACCAACAAGAAAGTGCCCCTGACTCAGGCCACGGTGGATCTGGTGCATCGCTCGCCCGTCTGGCAGATGGAGCAGGACTTCTATGAGTTTGCTCGCCAGCAGTTTGACTTTGTGCGAGCTCGAGCACTGTTCACCGACGGCCCGGACTTTGCCCAGTCCGGCAGTCTGAACGGATATGTGCGCTCCCAGGCCTTCCACTATGAGAAACTTAGGCCGGAGAAAATCAAACGCATGGCCAAGCGAAAAGTTGGACGCCGGAAAAATTGATGTGGATTTTGTGAATTAATTTCAAGTGTTGTGTTTATATAATTGCATTTTGTGCTATAATTATGATTGGGATCTGAGTTTTATATGAATTGGAGTAGGTATTATGTCAGATAACATGATTGGGATATCTGTTTTAAATAAGTTTGGTGCTGATATTGACAAAGCCACCGAGTATATTGTCTTGTCTTGTTAATTGTATGTTCGGGTTAGCTTTAGCACTAGTCGCTTGGGACTTTAAAACTTAATTCTGGATTTGTTAGGTAGTATTTTTACGCCGTTAGCTTTTATGTGCTTTATATTCATGTATTCATAAGTATACAGGGTGTATAATAGTGTCCGTCAATTATTTACCAATCGCTAATTATGACAAAAGTAGTCTTGATGACGCACATATTTCCTGAAGCATTGCTTGACGCTATAAAATGTTCTTGCATCTATAAATTTTGGCGATAAGTTTTCATATAGGCCTCTGGTTATTTGTTTCAAACCATAACCAAACCCTCAAGTAACTGAAAAAAGACCTCTGTGAAATTTTCTTTAAAATGTTTTTGGAATTATTATATTGCAGGGATTTCGGGGCTTCGGGCACACATATTGTGTACATAATAAAGTGTGTAATTATGTGTTTACATTTGTTCCTGTGGCATCCAATAATTCATGCGTGATTGCTTGTTTTTCATGTTGTTGGATTTAGTTGGGTGATTTTTGTTTTTGCTAGTTTTCTGTTGGTTTGACTTTACAGCTGGGCTTTAAAACCAAGTGCAAAGTGTTTTTAGTGTTTTTGAACGAAATATTATGCAAATATGTGTCATTTTTGCGTTCAAAGTGCAATTATTTGAAATTAACACATTTTAATCAATCGGAAAGTCAATCCCCACTAATTTTTTCTCTGGCTACGCCACTGGATAGCTTCTATAAAACTTTAACACATCATAATATTTTAGCTGAAATTAATATTCTTAAAAGGAATTTGGACAGACCTTTTTTGAATGCTTTTGTACGAAAATTAACGTACAATTTTCCAGTTTTTTCCCAATCCAAAATCAGTCAACATTTACTGACAGTCTATCAAAAACGCAGGTGAGTCATTGAAAAGTGAATGCACTGGTAACGTGCAGCTACTTTTTTGTGCAATATTGACTGTTTTTTTAATAGATGAATAGGTATAAACTGATAATGTCACTGCAGTCGTAATGAACTATTTCAGCGCTGACATTAAAATTTGGTTGGTTTGGTGATAAAGTTTTCAATTCGATTTTGCTGTGTGACTTGCATACTTTTTTCGTTCCATGCTCATACTTGTTTGCGAACACAAATCCGCAAATGTTTACACTTCACGTGCAGCTGCGTATGAAATGGAAATGAATAATATATTGTATATTTTTTAAATTACTACGGGGGTTTTTGTGGTGGCAACTTTTGCGGCAAGCAAGCAAAACGATTTCTAGCAACCTTTTTTGATTGATATTGTTTATTTTGTTGTGTCTAGAAAACGCGAAACAAGTTTGTTTTTGTTTCGTACCTCCGTGTAACTGTCGCACATGGGAATGAGATGACATTTTTTCACCTCGTTACAAATTTACTGTGTAGATTTTTTGTAACTAAGGGCTAAGTCACTGTCTTGACTATGTCCGGTGTTGACTCAATAGTCAATATGTATTGCACGTCTGAGCAAAATTGTACAGTAGCAGAGTACAGTGGTTGTAAACTCAACTTGTTTATTTTAAATCGATGTAAACAAACACTTCTCAATTTTGTAGAATTTTTCAAGCTTAGAAAGTTAAATGTCTTATTTTTCAAGCTTCTCTTGTCAAAAGTCGCTAAAATTTTTTTGCAGATTAGCGATGCTTTATCAGAGTAAGTAAACCAAAGATTGGACGTAAATGACGTTTTTGTGAACTACGTGCAGAATAAAGAGTTTTGCCGTTGGTGTTTGGAACGTCTATTTTTGTGTGCACTATTGCAAAGTTGTGATTAGTTTGCTTTTTCTCGCCGTAGGAGCATTTACCGGCGCATGTCTTGTCTCAGTGTTTTCAGCATTAACTGAAAGGATACTGGTTTTAGGAACTGTAAGCAAAAATGGTTCGCCCAATGTAGTTACTAATTAAATAGGTATATGGTCCTCGGTATCACAGTTGGCGTGCTGGCTTCCATACACCAGACATTTAGATAAGTTGGGATGTGACCCTGACTGCACTTGTGTTCGTTCTTGCGAATCGCAGGAGTTTTTATGGACATTCACCCATGCTGCCATGATTGGACGTAACATAACGTGATGTCTATCCTTCATGGATTCATTTGGATAAGGACATGCTTATTCATACTTAACAGCCGGCATGTCCGTTCTGCCGACAAAATGACGAAATTATGACGTCACATGCGCTGGCTGATCCACTACACTATGCTGCTAGTGACGTCATTCTGCAGGCTGAACGGATATACGGCTGTAAGTATGAATCGAGCCTAAGCAGTGGATGTGGCAATGTTTCAGAGTTATGATGGCCAGTGTATGTGTTTGGAGCTTGTTGATTGTGCTGTTGCATTGCGCGTTGGAAGCGATGGCACTGACCAAATGCGTGCAGGCCAAAGCCAGACTGGTGTGCCCGGAGGCGCCCGAGGAAGCGCTCCATGTGGACGTCCGTCTGATGGACTGGGACGGTACGGTGATTCAGGCTAGGGTACTCACATCTGTTTCTCACTCACGAACTGACAACACAGAGTTTGACACACATACCTAAGTGCGTTTATATTTGTGGCGGCACAACACTGAGTGGACGGAACCTGTGAAAGCTATGCGCGCCATTCAAACCTCACGGCCTTGGCATAATTTAGTTTGGGGGGGCCGTATTCATTGCGAATCCCCTCCATAGCCCCAAGTTTATTCCGAAAGCGACTTTTTAGCTGTAGCGAGGTCACTTTGGTAGGGTTCTTGGCCCTTTCCCTTTTTGTTGTTAAATTCGTATCATTGCATAGGTATATTATTATAAAAATGCCTTAAAATTAAAATTATAAAATTATAAAAAAAATGTATGAACTAGTGCACCCCCCTGTGATACCGTTGAAACCATGATTTTTCATGATTTTCTCAATGTATAACGCTTTAATGGGTAACTGTTCGTTCTGTATTTCTATTGCAACGTAATATATATGCGCAAGGGTGTCATTTGATACGTTTTGGTCTGCGTTGTATGCGCTGTTCCACTTTGGCAACCCTGGCAAAGTGCCAAAATGGTCAATTTGACCAATTTTTTGAATTTTTTCAGTTTTGTCAAAAAACTGCGAAAAGGGGTAATTTGAGGTGCTGAACGCGAATATAACGTTATTTTGACAAAAAAATAGTATTTTCTTCCAAAATAGTGCTCAGTGGTCAAGTACGGTTGTGTGTACTATACATAGGAAATATGTAGGCAGTACAGCCAAAACGGTTACAGATGAAGGCCTGTCGTCTTGTATTCGAATATTAGCCCATATACTGTGGATTGCAGCGTGTTATTTGTTTTGTTACCGCATTTACGTTGTAGCCAGAACTGGTGTACCACCCTGTGATACCGTTGAAAAGATGATTTTTCATGATTTCATCAGTGTATAACGCTTTAAGGGATAACGGCTTGTTCTGTTTTTCTATTGCAACTTAATATATAGGCCAGGCGTGTCAGTTGATAGTGTTTTGTCCGCGTCGTAAGAACCAGTGGCGGATCTAGAAATTTTCCATGGGGGGGGGGGCTCGGACCCCGATAGGCCCCCTGACCAATAGGCCCCATTTTTTTGAAACGTGTTAAAATGCACTTAAATGCGATTTTAACGCAAAAAACGACACATATTAACACATTTCGTTGAAAAACCAATTTTTTGGACCGAATTTTTATTGAACGTAAAACTGGAGTTCAAAACACCTAAAATTACAAAACCGGCGCGCCGGCGAGGGTGCACCAGCTAGCCAATTGAAAACTGTAAGATTTTTGGCACTACGAACCATAAATTTACTTAAAATGTCAATTTTACCCCAATAAAACAGCTTAAATGATATATATATACACGTAACAGTGTATTAAATAAATAGTGCACAATGCACAAATATATATATATATATATATATATATATATATATATATATATATATATATATATATATATATATATAAATATATATATATATATATTATTTATATTTATTTATATATATATATATAATATATATATATATATATATATATCAGGGATCGACCGGAACCCTAAAACTACCGGAACCGGAACCGGAACCGGAACCACCTAAAAATACCGGAACCGGAACCGGAACCGGAACCGGAACCCCCTTCAAAAAGACCCTATATTTTGCAATATTTTCAAAAAAAAATTTTGTTTACTTTTACTCATATTTTTTACATTGAACCCTTCTATACACTTTTGACTTTCTATACACTTAAATACACTTTTGACATTTATTTTAGTATTTACAGTAATTTAGCACTTTAATTCGTAGTGCAAACGCAAGATCAGTGAGCCACAGGTTGCAGGGGTCTGGGGGGGGGGCAGCCCCCAGAAAAAAAATGAATATTTTTTCGCTGTTTTCGCCGAATTTGGTCCCCCCACGACCCCCTTCCCTATTTACGCCCTTGGGTCTGACTTGGGTCAGGTATATAAATTTTTGCTGGGTCCAGTTAAGAGAACTTGAGACTGACCCACTCGTGGACCCTAAAAAAACCCTGACTTGGAGAAAATTGGGGGGGCCGGGAGCTGCTGTACCGTCGCCCCCTCTCCTAGATGTTAGATAGTAAGGTTTACACAGATTACATAATTTTTCAGTGTAGCGTGAACAACCGAGGACTTTCGGCTTTCATTGAGCTAGTTGAAGTAATACAAGAAATTGGACACAAGAAGCACAGCATTGTTGATAAAGAATAAGCACTGCAAAATAAGAATGATAGAATAAAAAATCAGAAGCTATTTGTATGTAGTACTAGTACTAGTAGCAAGATGTAGTGGCGTAGCCAGAAAAAAATTTCGTGGGGGGAATGACTTTTCGATTTTTTTCAAACTTGTTAAAATGCACTTAATTGCTATTTTAACGCAAAAAACGACACATATTAGCATTTTTCGGTCAAAAACAATGCTAATTTTCGGCCACAACATCAAACGTAAAATTAGAGCTCAAAACATCGAAAAGCACAAAAATAATGGACCGAAATTGGTCCGGAAGCTAGCAATTCAGCAAATTTTCCGAAATTTTTTGACATTAAAAACCGCACATTTACTAAAAATGTCATTTTTGTAAGATTAAAACAGTTAAAACGATACATTATACAGTGTATGACGCACAACCATAGTGCACAATACACCTATATGCACATGCATACACTTTAATGCATGACAAAAGATGCCAAGATGATATACGCGTACAGTACATAATATGTTCAACGCATGAGCTTTGATAAAAAAGAATAATAAAGACGAAGACTAAACTAGCTACAGAGTCGCAAGCGGTTCGGCAGAACAAAATCTGAAGAAATTTTTGATTTTTAGGCCGATTCAGGTCAGTTGGAGGCCTATCGGAAAATTTTCATGGACGACCAACACAAATTTAAAGCAAAATCCTTTGTCAGAGAATTAGTGGTTCCGGTTCCGGTTCCGGTACTTTTAAAATACCGGAACCGGAACCGGAACCGGAACCAAAAAGTACCGGAACCGGAACCGGAACCGGAACTCCGGTCGATCCCTGATATATATATATATATATATATATATATATATATGTATATATATATATATATATATATATATATATATATATATATATATATATATATATATATATATATATATATATATATATATATATATATATATATACGCTTTCATGAAAGACAAAAGCAAGGAACAGTACAGCCATAAGGTTGCAGGGGTCTGGGGGCGGCAGCCCCCAGAACAAAATGTGAGAAAATTTTTTATTTTTAGGCTGCATTTGATCAATTGGAGACGTATCGGAAACTTTTTCCTGCCAGGCTATAAAACCAAATAGGGGGGATCCTTGTGTAAAAGTTTAGTCGTTGAAAGTTTTTGGGGAGGGCTCTGGCGGTCCCAGACTTTGATTTTTTTGGGGGGGGGAGGTCTGCAGAATTTTGTTCACTTTTTATGATAGCATTTTTCAGTTTTACGCTATCTTGTTATTGCCGCGGCCATATCAAGGCAATGAGTTGAATGTGTTTGTAATAAAACCAGTGGCGTACCCAGAAAAAAAATGGAGATTTTTTTCAATTTTTAGGCCGAATTTGGTCAACTGGAGAGTGGAGACGTATCGGAAATTTTTTTCGCCGATCAATAAAAACCAAAGGAGGGACACCATTGTGTCAAATTTCAGTCGGAACAAATTTCGAGGGGGGCTATAAGGACCTAAATAGCCCCCCCCCAAGCAACATGGAGAGGAGAGGGACCTACCTATTTACTCCATAGCAGGCTACAAGGGCCTAAATAGGCCCCAAAGCAACATGGAGAGGGGCCTACCTTAGTCCACAGCAGGCTATAAGGGCCTAAATACGCCCCAAAGCAACATGGAAAGGGGCCTACCTTAATCCACAGCAGGCTACAACTACAGGGGCCTAAATAAAGCAACATGGAGAAGGGGCTGTCTGGTCTAGAGCAGGCTACAAGGGCCTAAATAGTCCCAAAAGCAACATCGAGAGGGGCCTATCTAGTGCACAGCCGACTACAAGGGCCTAAATAGGCCCCAAACCCCAAAGCAATATGGAGAGGGGCCTATCTAGTCCAGAGCAGGAGACTAAATAGGCCCAAAAGCAACATAGACAGGGGCCTATCTAGTCCACAGCCGGCTACAAGGGCTTAAATAGGCCCCAAAACAACATGGAGAGGGGCCTATTTAGTCCAGAGCAGGCTACAAGGGCCTAATTAGGCCCAAAAAAGCAACATAGAAAGGGGCCCATCTACTCCACAGCCGGCTACAAGGGCTTAAATAGGCCCCAAAACAACATGGAGAGGGGCCTATCTAGTCCGCAACAGGCTACGAGGGCCTAAATAGGCCCTAAAACAACATGGAGAGCGACCTACATCTACGCACAAGTCGGGGGCCTATCGGCCATTCGGGCCGATAGGCCCCCGACTCGATAGGCCCCTCGACCCAATGGGGGGGGGCTACCCAATGGGGGGGGGGCTCGAGCCCCCCCCCCCCCCCTAGATCCGCCTATGGTAAGAACTGTTCCACCTTGGCAATCCTGGCAAAGTGCCAGAATGTCAAACTGACCAAATTTTTGAATTTTCTTAGGGGCTGTTCACAAATTAGATTATCTGAATCAAATTAATTAGATCAAGTAATTTGTGAACGCAGATTAAGGATTAAAGATTAAATATATTAACCTTAATTAATCTGCACGCTGTTCACAAATTCATTGCTGATTAAGGCCTTAATCTAGACTGCGTTCACAAATTCAAGCTGATGTACGTGTATTATCATAGCTACTTAATGAAATTAATCTAATCAGACGTCCTGTTCACAAATTCAAACCAAGATTATAGTTGATTTTGATCTGAAAAGAATTTGTGAACGCAGATTAGCGATTAGTTAATTAAATTAATTAAATTGATCTAGTCTGTGTTCACAAATTCAACTGCCGATTATCACGCTGATTATCTAGATCAAGCGTTATGTGTTAATTATAGGACAAGATAATCTCCGATTTCACACGGAGTTTAAGTGAATTAAGTGGTAGATTGCGTATACTTTTTACCTCATAACTTTCCACAAGCTTAATCGATTTGAACAAATTATACATCATTTTAAAGCCCAAATGTTTGGCTTCCAAGCTGTGTTAAAATAATTTATACAACATGGATTTAAGGTGGTAGTGTCACCAAAGCAGTTTTGCTCATAGGCTGCAAAATGAGAACTTTTTGCTTTGAAATTGTACATTCACTGAGAAACTAGTGAAATGCCATATGGTGTCAAATAAATATATATGTACTGCCAGACACTGGACTACCAATATCTACCAATATTTTTAACCAATCACCATTTGTGAGCCAGACATCACACAATAGAGACATGAAAGTTCAAAAAATCAAGCCAGATATCAGATTGGCCAGCTTGTGAAGTCCATGTCATGTTTTGACGCTCAATTTTTTGCCACAAATAAGAAAAATGAAAAATAAAGGTTCGTTTTTCTTTTGATTTCAAAATAAGTGTCTAAATTTTTTACAATTTATCATTAATGCTAAAAGTACTTCACAGTTTACGCACAATTTCACAATTCAAACAGGCATTACTCCACAACCACTCAAGCAATTTGCACTAAATTTTGTGTGCATAAACTAGAGCATATGTGCTTTTACTTTTTGTAAAGAGTCTAAACAAAAAGTTTTTTAATTGTGACGAAATTATCTAATGTGAATAGGTTTTCAAAACGTCATTTTTCCGACTTTGCGACTTCACTGCTAACTGTATGCTGCATTAATTTTTCTGAACCTTGGCAAAATTATTTGCCTTGAAACATATTTTTAGAATATATAAAGAACAATGACATATCTTTCACTGAAAAAGTTTTATAGTCGCACAAAATCGACTGCTTTCGCGACACTACCCCCTTAAGTGGGCTACTCAGGTCAAAAATCAAAGTTCGCCGATTTTGCCTATTTTCACTTTTCATGTTACTTACTT
>JASANF010020968.1:0-13301 GCA_030248245.1 Trissonchulus sp. WLG1_4
AAAGCTTACATCCTATCAATTTCTAACCTAGCCTATTCGAAAGAGCGTTCAGTTTTAACCCCCCCTAGGTTTTGGGGATATAGGGGGACTCCGGATCATTAGTCGAAAAAATGCCGTTTTTCCGACTTATTCCACCCCTAAAGGTTTTAACACCAATAATTTCACTCTAGATTTTTATTAAAAGGGGCGACAGCTATTTTGGGGGCTAGAGATCAGATTGGGGTTTTCCCCCTATTCTTCAATTTGACCACTTTCATCATATTGGGGCTAACTCTCGTATACTAAGACCAGCTCTCTCATTATATCAGTCTGAAATTTTATGAGCATATATTAACATTTAATAATATTTTTTATTCTTTATATGCTACATATCTTGCTTATTCTGGCCAAAAAATATAGATTTTCTCAATTAGAAAATAGGCGAAATGAACTTACTTGAAATGAATTTAAAATTCAAAAATTTATATTTTTTTTGCGCAACAGATGACTAAGCATTTTTCCCCAAAAAATGTCACATTTAAGGCATAAATTTGGCGTTATAATACATTCTAAAGCCTCAAATCCTAGTTCAAAACTTCCCTAATGCTCACAGCTAAGCTCACGTTGACAGCCAATTTCGGTTCAAAGGTTCAGCTTTATTCATTATTGCACAGAAGCTACTGCCCTTTTATTTGATGCAAGCAACTAAGACTAATCCTTTCCTAACCCACATACTAAGCCTAAGCCTAAGCACTATATAAGCCTCGGCCTAAGCACTAAGCCTGAGCTCTGAGTCTAAGCGCTAAGCCTAAGCACTAAGCCTAAGCCTGAGGCCTAATTTGAAGGGAAAACCTGCTAAGAAGCATCAAAAATAACTTTACCGCACTAAAAAACCCCAGCCAGTGCCATATTTTTAGAAAAATTGCAGATATAGCCCGAATGTTGTACTGAACCTTACTTGTAACGCTTCAATCAGCCTGGTCCTGGTAGCTTCAGAAAAAGTTTTGTAACTTTTTAAATCCTGAGCCGATTTACGAATTTTTTTCCGGCATTTGGAAGTTTGGAGGTGGCCTTTCCGGGGGGAGGGGCAGTTTTTTATTCAATGGAGTATTTTTGCCTTAATCCAATTTTGCGCAAAAATTTTCATGTAAAGTTTAATTTTTGGGCAAAGTTTGATTTCCAGCTAAAGCTTACATCCTACAAAACTACTAACCTAGCCTATTCGAAAGAGCGTTCAATATTGACCCCCCAAGGTTTGGGGGATATAGGGGGACTCCGGATCATTAGTCGAAAAAATGCTCTTTTTCCCACTTATTCCACCCCTAAGGGTTTTAACACCAATAATTTCACTCAAGATTTTTATTATTTTTAAAAGGGGCGACATCTATTTCGGGGGCTAGAGATCACATTGGGGGCTTGGCTGACGATGGGGGTCCTATATTTTTATTAAAATATGGGGTAGGAAGTGTTGTAGGGCCAAAAAATAATATCCCCCCCGCTGAAGATTGACCAGAAGGTATAGTAAGCCACAAAGTCGCAGGGGTCTGGGGGCGGCAGCCCCCAGAAACAAAATTGGGAGAAAATTTTTATTTTTAGGCCAAATTTGGTCAATTGGAGACGTATCGGAAAATTTTTTCCATCTGCAGCAGAAAAAGTTAAGGCCAGCTGGCCTCAATCGCTGAGAAAATTTAGGCCAATCCTGAAAAATTTAGGCCATGGCCTTAGCTATGGCCTAAAAAAACCCAGAGTGTGCGTGTTTTCAAAAGTATTCAAATTCAGGCTTCTGCTAGGATGAAGGCTTAGGCTCAGACTTAGTTCCCCGGTTATTAGCAGACTCAGTTATTTCATGTTTTGTATTAGGCCGATATATGCTTCGGCTTAGCTTTATAATTTTAAAATTTGTATGTGATAGTGATGAGCCTTTCAGGAAGGAAAGCCACAAGAAAGCCTCAGCCCAGACCTAAGATAAGAAAGAATATTTTGTTTATTCTTCATAGATCTTCATTCTTCATATTATCCTAACTGCTACACTTAGGTTACTCAGCAGTCAGCACACAGAAAACATTCATATGCGGCATTTATTGATTTTTCAAAACGTTTATATTATGGGGCATTAATTTATTGATTTTTCAAAAAATCAGAACCAGAAGCATTGACACAATAAACGGATAATCGTTTTCAACATCTGGCAGCCAAAAGTATTTTCTAATAAATTTTTAAATTAACAAAACTTGGGGGGGGGAGGGGGGGACGGAGCGGAACGTATAAAACTATGTTCTGATGCTTGTACCATTTTTTATGAAATTTCAAAATTTTGCATGTTGAAAAATTTCAAAGTGACAATTTTCCAAACTTTTGACTTGTCATAATTTTTCACAATAACACTTTGTTTTGGCACGCAATACCAAATCACACAGTTTTGGCCAACGCCGTTTGCATTTTTGAAGAGAGTAACCTTTCCTCTATACTTCTAAAGCTCAAAAACAGTGAAAAACGTTGTGGTTGACCTGTGACTGTTCAAAGTTTGTGCGGGAAAAAACCCTATTTTGTTTGGCGACAATTTTTTGCTAAACTTAGGGCCAATTCTAAAATCAGGGTTTTTTTTTCAAAATGATTTCATCTTCTGGCGTCATTTTTAAATTCCTGTCGTCATTTTTATTTTTCGTTCGTCAAAATTAAATTTGGCTTTACAGCACCGTTGCGCTGCAGCAATATTGCTAGTTACATTACCTTACATTTTTATAAAAATTAAGCGGTTTTTTTACCTAATTTTGTCCAAAATTTGTTCGAATCTGTGTTTTTTGGCCAAGAAAACATGTAAATTACTAAACTAAATTACGATTTTTTGGACAGGGGGGTCAAAATTAAGTAGACCGATGGGATGGTGGGGGGCTTGTCCCGAAATTTTCGACATTTTAGAGGGTCTTGTCCGACATATTGGGGTTGGGGACTTGAACTCATAACGGCCTAAAAATGGGAATTTTTTTCAAAATTTGTATATACATTTTTCGCTTTTTGATCATTTTTAAAGCAATCAGGGGCAAATTATGAGTTTCCTGGCACCTTTTTTAACTATGAGGAGGGTTTGCTTGTCCCGGAATCCCAAGTCTAGGGGGAGCTTGCCCCTCAGACCCCGTTGTACGTCTATGTGCCGAAGATTTCGGTCAAATAAAGTAGAAAGAATTCGGAGAGGGCATGACCTTTAGATTTTTTGTAACAATAAAGGGAAACGTAGGAAATGTAGCATAGGAAATTTGTTTAATTTTGGACATAATTTGGTGAATTGGAGTTATAAAAAGATTTTCTTCCTTATTTATTTCTTATCGGTATTTATCTTTTATCTACCGAATACCATTTAGCAAATTGGCTAAAACGACCAAAAAAGTTTTAGCAGACTCTCAAAAATTTTCGCCAATGCTAACGTTTTGGCCCAGCAAAAAAGGCAGAATTTAACATAATAATTTGCCGATAACAAACTAGCAGATTGTGCGAACATCATACTATTTTTGGCCGACCGAAAACATCAGAGCTAACATTTTTGAGCTCATAATACCCAATACATTAAGCCACAATATGCAGGGGTCTAAAAGCGACAACCCTCAAAAACAAAAATGGAGAATTTTTCACTTTTTAGGCCAAACTTGGTCAAATGAAGACGTATCAGAAATTTTTTCGAGCCGAGAAATTAATTATATAAATGCAAATTCTGTCAGAAGCAGATCGTCACATCAGATAGTGCACTAGATAGCTTTATAAATGTACGCGTGTACACACGCAGAGGCTTTGATGAAAGTTAATAACGAAGACGAGTAAGCCACCAAGTTGCAGGGGTCTGGGGGCGGCAGCCCCCAGAAAAAATAGGAGATTTTTTCAATTTTTAGGCCGAATTTGGTCAAATCAGCGTCAATATTTGCTCAAAACCTTTCATCAAAGCTTCGTCATTTTTATTTTCTGAACGTCATTTTTAAGTTTCATTTCTGCAAATGACGCCATTTTTGACTAAAAAAAAACCCTGCCTAAAATGGACTAAACGGATTAGACTAAATTAAATCTGTACTTTAGGAATTGGATTTCGGATTTATCGGATTCAAAGTTTCAGACTGACTAAACGGACTTATTTTAGTCTGATCCATTTCCTAAAATACCACCGGATTTAAATTTTTCATTCGTTTCAATTCCTAAAATACTTTCGGATTAAACGTGCTGCTAGACTTAATTAAGTCCGCTGAGCAAAAATCCAATTCCAAAATGGATTTATTTAAATCCATTCAATATTCGGATTTAAAATTACATGCAAAGTGTAGTATTTTAAATCCGCGTAACGTTACGCGGATTTAATGGATTTAAAGGCAGGGTGCGTCTCATTCAATTGCTTATAACTTTAGACTACTTTAACCGATTTGGACGATCTTTAGTTTTTGGTTATACTCTAAATATTGGTTATTATTAAGCAAAAAGCACACACTCGCTACTTCTGAATTAAGTAATTTTTTTATTTTCAAAGAGTTTGGTGATTTTTGATGCCTATTACAAGCACGCATCATCAAAAAAATTCTAAATTAGACTTAACCGTTAACTAAAAAGGCATTTCAAAAAGCCATTTTATTATACGATTTGTCAATTTTAGTTGCGTTCAAACTCTCGCAGGAAAAACCTATAATGCTTACCGTTTGCGTCAGGGTTTTTTTTTTCAAAAAATTTTGTGTGCATAATTGTGCAAAATTTTAATTTTAGTGTGCAAAATTTTATTTTTTTGTGCAAACTGTAAATGCATTTTCTTTGCCCATATAAAAGCAATTATACACATTTTTATACCTCTAGCGGTACGTAAGTTAGCAGTGGCGTGCGTAGATTTCGGGGGGAATAACTGTTCGATTTTTGTAATGGGTTAAATGCGCTTTTTAGCAAGCTTAACACTTTAATTCGCATTACCAATGCAAGATCACTAGCCACAAGCAGCTCCAAAAAAATGAAGATTTGTTCAAGTTTTAGGCCGAATTCGGTCAACTAGAGACGTATTAGAATTTTTTTCCGACAAGAAAATTCTAAGATAGGAACGTCCAGGGTTTTTTTTCAAAATCGGATTTCATCATTCTGGCGTTATTTTTAACTTCCTGTCGTCCTTTTTATTTTTCGTTCGTCAAAATTAGATTATGGCTTTACAGTACCGTTGCGCTGCAGCAATGGTGCTAGTTAGCGTTATCTTACATTTTTATGAAATTTAAGCGGTTTTTTACCTAATTTTGGCCAAAATTTGTGACACAGATTTCTGTGTTTTTTGGCCAAGAAAAGATGTAAATTACTAAATTGCTTTTTTTTGACAGGGGGGTCAAAATTAAGTAGACCGATGGGAGGGAAGGGTCCCACCAGGGGGAGGGGTATATATATACCCAAAGTTTTTGTGCTTTTGTACATGTATGCTTGTACAGTTGTACGTATATACAGTCAAATGGTGCAACTTTAGCCTCAGGGGCAACTGTAGCCAAAATCAAATTTGCAGTAGGTCTTGTGTTCGTACGTACGACGATTGCGTATTTCTAATTCTAATTGGCATGTCCTTCAAACTACATATGTTAGACAATGTAATGCAGAAAAAATAACGGTCGTAAGTGATGTTTTGTTTCTTACAGCTGTCCACAAAGTTTGACTACGTTTTTCACTTAGAGCTGATTCTACAGTTTATTGGGATCATATCTTGTAGACCGTTTTATGTTTTACTGTAATTTCTTTTGTATTACATTCTGTATTTATTGAAAATTAGTTGAGAATAAGTTTTGAATATCACTTGCTAACAGCTAATCAGAAAATTGCGATGGCTAATGTTGCACCGTGATACTCAACATTCGGCTAGAGTTGCCCCACCGGCTACTCTCGTGGTTGGTCATTCCCGATCGGTGATCGTCTGTCAAAATCCTTCTCACAAGCACATCCGCCTGAGGATCATCTACTGCGGCAACGGCGGGCTTGTCAGAACCTTCATTTAAAGAAAGTAGGCCGCAACTGAAAAATTTCTTCCCGCAAAAACCCGGCCAAAAGTGGTTCGCAAACAAGTTCATTTTTCAGGCATGTAACTGTTAAAAATGAATGATCGTGGGCCGTGGCTCATGAAATGGAGGCACGAGTGGGGTATGTCGAATTTGTTTCCAATGAGACAGGTTTAGTCAGCGTCAACCTTTTGGTTTCAGCTTCTAGTTAAAGTTAATGGGTAACGCCTAGAAAATAGGTACACCGCGGCTCCACTTTTCTGCTAGGGTGAAATTGGTGAAAATGACTGGTTCTGAAAAGGCTCATAGGAGTTTTAAGTTAGAGTTCTGGAAGTGCTCCAAGTGTGAAGCTTTGCCGGGGTAGCAACCTGGACTTTGACTTTCATCTGAGGCCGAAAGGTAAGCTGATACTGACCTGGTAGAGCAGGCGGAGTCTGCTGCGCGAGAACGAACCTGATGGTGAAACTGACTTAACGACTTGTTGGGTTTACACTCATCTTCACACAATCAATAAAATCGATACGATGATAAAAAAATTGGGTCGCTGCAGCGTAACCAGTCGCCACGGCAGCAGACGGCCTAGTTCGTTGATCGGATCGTAGAAGCGGACTCTAAAACACGCTTGGCCACTGCTAAATTCTTAGAAGAGACTAAGCTTGATACGCTAGATGATGTGTACCGATATTTTTGTCTGCCAAAACGTGACAATATAGGGATCTTATTTGAACAAGAACTGATTCGCATCACTGACATTGAGCAGCTGCAGACATTTTCGAGGGCAGTACAGACTTCCGAATTTGATCCGATACGGTGTGTGATGGACTGGAGGCCTGTTTAAAAGACTATTTAGCTGCTCAAATGGATCTATAATGATTCAGGGACTTCCAGAACCTCAAAGAATTTTTTTGCGTTTTTGCCTAAGTTTGCCTATTTTCTTAAGTGCCTATAAACATTTTTGTTCCATTTTTTTTACTGCTTCAGATTAAGAATTTGTAGCTGTACGTTCTAAGTGGTTTTGGAGTAAAAAAAATGTGAGAAAGAAATTTTTTTTGCTTCAGAATGTTGAAATTTTAAATTTTGTGAGTCTCTTGGTTGAATATGATATTTATTCAAATGAGTATACTATAGCCATAAGCTGTCAAAATAGTGTTTTTGGGCCTTAGGAATCGCGCGAAACAGTTTATAATTTAGCCTGGGCAGCCATTTAGCATAGATGTAATCTCAGTCTCGTGGAGTTCTTGTTCCGGACTTTTCAAAATTTTAGGGGGTCTTGTCCGACATATTGGGGACTTGAACTCATAACGGCCTAATAATGGGAATTTTTGCAAAATTTGTTTATTTTTCGCGATTTTTTAGCTTTTTGCTCATTTTTAATGCAATCTGGGGCAAATTTTGAGTTTTCTGGCACCTTTTTTAACTTTGAGGAGGGTTTGCTTGTTCCGGAATCCCAAATCTGGGGGAGCTTGCCCCCCGCCCCCAGACCCCACTTGTACGTCTATGTGCCGAAAATTTCAAGCAAAAAGAATTCGGAGAGGGCATGACCTTTTTTCGAGCCGAAACATTATATGAATGCAAATCACGTCAAAAGCAGAACGTCACATGAGATAGTGCACTAGATAGGCATATAATAAATGTACTCGTGTATATACACATGCAGAGGCTGTAATGAAAGTTAATGACAAAGACGATTAAGCCACCAAGTTCCAGGGGTCTGGGGGCGGCAGCCCCCAGAAAATTTTTTTCGATTTTGCATTAAAAACAGTGCATTCTGAGCATATCACAGGACCGTCGGGCACTGTGCATTATTGTGCAAAATTTTAATTTTTGTGTGCAAAATTTTAAAAAAGTGTGCATTTGCACAGGGTTTTGCACAAAAAAAACCCTGGTTTGCGTGTTCCATGCGGTCATTATACACACACGCAGAAATGTATGCTCCCATATGCGTTCACATAATATGCAGCAACCATATGTAACGGGGTGCAAATTGGGGGGGGCCTCTCCGGCCAATTTTTGGGGACCCTTCGGCCTTCACCCTCCCCCCCTGATCGACCAAAAATACCCAAAATTTTGCGAACTTTTGTAAAATTTTCCAAAAAAGTGCCATTTTTACTAAACTTTGCCTAAGTTTTAGGGACCCTCATCCGGACCCTCGATTTGGGGAGGGGTCCACCTCATACATGTGTATAGCAACAAACATGCTCCGAAAGTCACGTGCTTTTTTAATTTTTGAATTGTCTAATCAGTCGTCACGCGCTGAAAATCAATCCCGCTTGCAGGCAAAAAAGAAATTTCATAATTTTTAAACTGGGATTCAAACTGTGATGAGTAGGGTGGGAAGCAAAAATCTTAACCACTAGCCTGTCAGGGTATTAGACACGGAACATTAAAATATCTTTATAAACTTTTAGTACAGTTGAGCGCTGAGTATATACAACAACTGAAAAAATAAATTTTTTCAAGTAAAATATGTTGAAAAAACACAAATTACGATGGAAATAATAACGCACCACCAACCCACGCTATTGTTTCACTAGTAGGCTAGTTTGTTTATAATTGGCTGTTCCTGGTATCACATGTAATATTAGCCATATTTTGATGGCCGATTTGCTTGATGACGCTTTGAAGTATAACGGAAGCATTAAGAACACTTTAAATCTTGTATTTTAGGAATTGGATCGGACTTTTGACCCCGTTACATGTATGATTCCGACTGTATATACATTTTTTTGGTTTACAAATTTTAGCTTGTACATTATTGTTTTCAGTGTGTTTCATTGAAGATTTCACGTCCAAGAAGTTGCAGAACTGTTGAGGTGACAACTGAACTGCATAGCAAACTAAATTGTGCAGACATAAAAAGGGCCTCCTGACTTTGATTGTATGTTTACTTTTTTCCGTTTTTTAGCGTTTTGTAATTTTTTATTTGTAACTTTTTTGTAATTTTTTGTATCAGGGTTGGCGCGATAGCGACAAACCCTAGAATAGGACCCACACACCATATTGCGAAACTTTAAAATTGAATTTTTTAATAACTAAAAGTTTGTGCAAGCAAATTTGTTTTAATTTGGTGTGTGTACTTGCCTGGGTGACGGCTACATGCTGGTAAAATTTCAGCCAAATCGGACTAGTATTTCCTGAGATATGAAAAATCGACCTCCGCCAACTCGGATTTTTCCAGTCTTTTTTTCCCGGTCGCAAATCTCAAGAAATACACGTTGGCGGGGCACTTTTTTGTGCCATTTATATTCATTCTGGTTAGGAATAAGAGGCATTAGCAAAATAGTGTTCTAAGCTGTTGCCGTTTTGGCTCTGCTGAGAGGGGGGCAACCCCTTTTTTGGGCCTCGAAATTCGAGTCAAGAATTCAATGGCGCAGATTTTTGAGAAGTCACGCAAACAGCCCAAGTCTGATCTTTTGCATGCATGGTAGTGTAGTGGGGTTGTAGTGCATCTGCTATTTTGGAATCGATCGTGCCACTATAGCACTAGGTAGGGGGCTCGAAAGGTAATTTACGTGTATTAGGGGGGTAGTCTACCCTAGGGGCAGTGCAGCCAAAACGGTTACAGCTAGAGGTCTGTCATTTCGTATGCGAATATAAACCCATATACTGTGCTTTGCAAAGTGCTATTAATTTTGCTGCCAGATTTTTCTAGTAGCCAGAACTGATGTACCCCCCTTTGACACCCTTGAAAATATGTTTTTTCGTGACTTTGTCAATGTATAACGCTTTTGTGGATAGCCGCTCGTTGTTTATTTCTATTGGAGCTCTATATACAAGCGCTAGGCGCAGGGGTATCCCATGATATTGTTTGGTCTACTTTTTGTGTACTGTTTCACTTTGGCACTTTTGGCAAAGTGCCCGAATGGTCAGTTTGACCAAATTTTCGAATTTTGTCAGTTTTGTTGAACAGCTGTCAAAGTAGTTGAAATGGTTGGTGCAAAAATTATTCTAATCGGCTCTGTAAATTCCAAATTCCGGACTGGTGGGGGAATAACAGATAAAGACTACAGGTGTGTAATTCTTGTATATATATATAGGAAATATGTACGAGTAGGTGATGCAGCCAATATATATAGTTATAGTTCGCGTTCTGTCGTCTTGTATTCGACTATAAACCCATATTTATATTCGTGTTTTGCACAGTGCCATTAGTTTTGCTGTCAGATTTACATTTACCTAGTAGCCATAACAGTGCATATTATTGTGCATACTATTCCTATATATAAAATTCTAGTGTCAGCTTTCCTGCCCGCTAGTAAAATGCCTGTAGCGGAAAAAGAAATCGGATTATTATAAAAATGGCCTTTCACCAAGGGCAGCAGTGTGGATAGAATAGGAAAGTTTGGTGATCTTAAGGTGGTAGTTGCGTTTTCGAGGTTTTTGTGATTTCTATGTAAACTTTGCGCCACCAGTACTCAAGTTATAAGTGACGCCTGAGCATAAATTTTTGGGACAGTACTGTAAAGGTCAAAATCCCCAGGCATGTCTCTCACTTTTTCTAAATTTTACCTGTGGACATTTTTAGAGGGTTTTAATTACAAGAACATATCTTAAATTTTCGGTGCGTTTGCTTATCAGCTATTTTCTCAGTAAATTGACTAGTTATTAAAAAAGTGGGGGACATGCCTGGGGATTTTAAACATGTCAAAAACTTTACCAACTTTCAGCCCCAACAGGTAATCGTATGATTCAGAGCTGTGGCGCAAACTTTTTGTAAAAAATTGTAATATTTTGGAAAGGACCTTTCTTTAGTCGCTTATACTGAAAACAAAATCACAGGTTAAATTTCAATGCATGGCATACATTTAGAAAAGATATTGTTCTACCTAATGCAAAAGACCGCTTGTGATTTGAATTTGTAAACGCTGAGCTATGGCTTTTCAAAAAAACACCTAAAAACGCAATTACCCCCTTAAGCGGAAAAATGCTAATAAGCTGGTTAAAAACGCGGGACTAGTTTTGCAACCGAATATGAAAAGTCAGCTTACTAAATTAAGGGGACAAGAGTTGCGTCAGAATAGCAATCGCCCTGCGACACGTTAGTGCTTTCTGCACCCTATTCGCGCGAATTAATAAGCTATTATCAGGAGCTGCACTGTTGTCGGAAATGTCAATGTGTGGTATGCTTCATTAGTTTTTGATGTTAGTTGCATGGGCAGTCCATGTCCGAAACAAGAAGTTTTGGTCTTTACTAAATAATTTATATAATTCGTAACTTTCGGCAAAGATGTCTACAAAAAACAGTCTGTATATATTATACAGTCTATATCTATATAACCACTTAAAGTCCTAACATATATATTTTGTTCGTAAGCGTCAGTAATGTTTTTCTTCGAATGGGGTGCAGAATGCACTAACGTGTCGCAGGGCGATTGCTATTCTGACGCAACTCTTGTCACCTTAATTTAGTAAGCTGACTTTTCCTATTCGGTTGCAAAACTAGTCCCGCGTTTTTAACCAGCTTATTAGCATTTTTCCGCTTAAGGTCACCAACTTTCTCATTATACCCACACTGCTGCCCTTGGTGAAAGGGCATTTTTATAATAATATAATTTTTTAACGTTAAGTCAGCTAACATTCATTGTTTCGGCCATGTGGGTCCCGTCTTTTGTGACACTTTTCTCGACAGAGGTTGAAAAAAGTCAGCTGATTTTGCTTAAAATTATATACTGAAAGTAGCATTTTCGTCTTGAAATTTCCATCAAAACCATCAAACTTGAGTAGCCAAATGGAAAAAACCCACCCCGTTTGTTTGAGGGAAAGAAACCCACCCAAGTTTTTTGGCTTAGGGTCGTTGAATTGGTATGGATACCATTTTTGTATGCAATAAAACACACTCCAGACAACTCCATAGACGAGTTTACAATTTTGATGTGGAATCGCTGTTTTGACTTTTTTCACCTACGAAGCTTGAAAAAATGAAAAATATGACCAAATTCGATCCATCATTACTCCTCAGTCCTCATCCAAACAAAGCAATCGAAATCTGTTCAAATCCCACTAGCCCATCTGTAGGGCTACAATTGAAGCTAAAATATTGAATCTAACAATAAAGCAACGCCACTAATTTCGTCATTAGATTTTTGATAAATAATACTTACAATTGGTTATCTAGTTTAGTTTTGCTAAAGTCAGCTCGTTTAATATTCGATTAAGGAATGGTTCTCAACCTCAAGATAAATAGCGAGTTGTTTGGGCGGTGGCCGGTGACGATCTGTGTTATAAAATTTAGCAGTTTATAACTGTGTTGTAATGATGGACATCAATCGAACTCGTTGTCATTTATAGAATTTATCGTATTCTCCGATTAATTTAAGTGTTCAAAATTTATTCTTTTGTGACACTAGCTTTCTTTTTGAAGTAAAATCTTTCGTTCGTTCGTTTCAGATTAGCATGGAGAAGCTGAACGAGCTGCGAGTGGTGGAACTGAAGTCGGAGCTGGAGAAACGTAGTCTGGACAAAGGCGGCATCAAGGCGGCTCTCATCGACCGTTTGCTACATGTACATAAATACGTATATATGTATGGATCACACAGGCTTTCATTTAAGACTTAGAATATAACTGTATTGTAGGACTTTCTAACAGTGGCGGATCCAGGATGAAATTTCGGGAAGGGGTGGCGAAATTTTTTTAAATTTTTAGGTTTTTTAGTTTCTTTCTTTTTAAGTTTCTTCACGAAGAAAAATTTGTTTGGTCATATTACAAAACGTCTCAGTAGCGTAGCCACTAGCCAGAAGTTTCTTCACGAAGAAAAATTTGTTTGGTCATATTACAAAACGTCTCAGTAGCGTAGCCACTAGCCAGAAAAAATTTTCGGACGGGAAATGGCTTTTCGATTTCGTGAGATGTGTAAAAATGCACTTATCTGCAATTTTAACGGCCAAAAACGACACAAATTCGCATATTTCGTTGGAAAACAATGCAAATTTTAAATTTTAAACCAGAGAAGCATAGAAAGTGAACTTGAGGCTCAAAAATACTGGAAATTACATATCCGACAGTCCGACGAGCTTCCAGAAGCTAGCAAATCTAAAAAATTTAAGAAATATATACATATTATTTTGACGTTAGACCACGAATTCAGTAAAATGTGATTTTTGCTGCGGTAAACCAGCTGAAACGACAGTGGTGTTGGTGTACCCAGAAAAAATTGGGTGGGGTATCAAATTTCGATTTTTTGTAATACTGAAAATACACTCTTATCAATTTTAACACTTATAAAACGCCTTACGCAAGTTCACTAAATTAAAATTGAGGAATTTTTTGATTTTTAGGCCAAATTTGGTCAATAGAGACGTATCGGAAATTTTTTTGGCCGAGCACAAAAAACCAAAGGG
>JASANF010020969.1:0-15245 GCA_030248245.1 Trissonchulus sp. WLG1_4
CTGGCAAATGGATACAAAATAAGACATGTTTACGAATGCTGGAATTATCGTGCTGACAACCAAATTTTTACGAAGTACATCAATGACATGATCAGTCAAAAAATAGAAGCTTCAGGTGAATAATTTAAAATTAAGAAGTGAAATGAAAACTATTTTTAATGACATCAACTTTATTTTTATCTAGTCTTACCAAAAAAGATTAAAAAGTTACGTGTCAACTAATTTTATAGGCTACCCTAAAGAGGCACATTGTCAATTTACAACGTGTGAAATGCAGTGCGATCAATGCAGTGACTGTCAACGGTTACAATCAAAATACGTAACGGACTGTCGACAGCAGGGGATTATTTTGGATCCTCATAAAATCAAAGCAAATCCAGGACGCCGAGCCATTGCAAAGCTACAAGTTAACAGTTCATGGTTAGAAAAAGTTTATTATTAGATTAGCTTATTTTAAACTTTAGAGCGCTTTTCAAAACTTTTTGAACTAAAACAACTACTGCTATGTACTACTACTTTTATGACTCGTACGTACTAAGAAATAGCAGTAATATACGTGTTTACTATGACCTAGTTGGTACTGTCATTAATTACTGAATGATCTTACTGTAATCAAAATTCGGTAATGTTAGTATGTCTTTTTAAATAGCATTTTTTATGTCTTTTTAAATAGCATTTTTAATTATTAAGTCACAGAAATAATTTTTTAGGGGAAAACTTGCACAGGCTGACGACAGACTCAATACTGTGTATTTAACACAGCCCCATGATCTTTACAAATTGATACGAAATAATTTTACAACTATCCGGACCCTCAATTTAGTCAGCGACAGCGTGCTACTTTGCACATATACGGACGATTCCAAGGCCCAGTTCATTTCTCAACCTTTTTCATCACCTATATGTGCATCATTTGTGACTGCCCACGCGCGGAAAGTACTAGGGAGGGAGCTTCGTCGTCTACAGCATAATGTGTGTTATTATGACACAGGTTAGTACGAATAGCCTCAAAAATACAAAAATTGTTTTTTAGAAGTTATAAACAAAATTGTCAAAAATATATAGATTTTTATGTACACAAATGTCCTTTTTGCTTACTTTTATTATATAAAATCTTAGTTCCAAAATAGCTTTCAGCCCTAAACACGGAAATATTCATTTTTCAGATAGCATTATGTTCCTGTATAAAGAAGGTGACTACATGCCTCTAGAAGGTGGACAGCTAGGACAATGGAAAGATGAAACTCCAGGCGATAAAATAATTAAATTTGTGTCTACCGGAAGCAAGTCGTACGCATCACACAACGGTGACTATGAAATCAAATTGAAGGGAATTTCATTAAAAGAAAAATCAAGAGAATACTTGGACTTCACATGCATAAAGCGTGTTCTGTTAAAAGACAATATGTGTGATGTCTACGATAACATTTCTGATATGTCTACAAAGGAGACTTTGAAGACAAAAGCAACTAGCTTAGGTTTAGGTCAGCTCATTGTACCGGCTCCAACTTTTGCTCGATCGAAAGATACATGCCGTGTTTATGCTGCTAATGATAGGTGTAAAGTATTCCAGCGAACGTTTAATAAACGCGTAGTATGCAATGATTTCTCATCCCGACCTTATGGCTGGCAATTTGAATAAACGATTTAATCTTAGATTTTGTCTTACACCAATAAAATTTATACTGTGCAGATACTACTGACGAAAGTACTTCTCTTATACCGAAAATTCATGTCATTTTTATACTCAAAATTACCGGAAAAATCCCTTGATTTAAATTCGAGGTTCTTTCTCCTATTAAGAATGTAACTTTTGAGTATATATATATATATATATATATATATATATATATATATATATATATATATATATATATATATATATATATATATATATAAATATAAATTTTCTACGTTAATTTAAATTGTGTCCATCAATACCATACTTGCTTTCACTTTAATTACACACATTAATTACATTTAAGTACACATTTAATTTAATTACACACGTTTATTTAATTTAATTACACACGTTTAATATTCAATTGTTTCAAGTGTTTCAGCAACTTTAAAACCTTGGCCATAGTTTGAAAAGATATGATACCAGAAAACGATCCTAATATGAATGAAAGTATGTTGACAGTAACGTTTATAATAACATAAATAGCATTCCACAACTTCCTGTAATTATCTGTATCTATAAGACTATCTTATTAACACATATATATGCCTCAAGTAGTTGATAGATTGTTACTTTTATTTGAAACTTACGTACGAATGCAATTTTACTCAACATATTAAAAAATTTACTCATTATACACTTTGTTAAAACATTGTTCTTGGTTTTCAGACGTAATGGAAGATGATCAGTGGTCCGAAGGCAGCGATATGGATGAATACGCCGAAACGGATGAAGGAATTGAAACTGATCATGAGGAAAGCGACGAAGATATGGTACACGAAGCGGAGTTGTTGGAACAATTGATTCAAACCGATGCAAATCCAGAAATGCTACCAGACGAACAAACAGAAGGTTAGTTAATTTAGGCTCAGAATTTAGGTTTATGCTTGGCTATAAAACAATGACATTGTACTATACATTTGATAAGTAGTATAACATGATATCCACGCCACATCTCTCACGAATTTGCTATTTCAATAACATCGGTGGCGATGAAACGAATAAAAACTTAAAAACCGTTTCAGAAAGCCGAGTAGCCGAGTATATCATTGACAAGATTGATCAAAACTGCGATTCATGTGGGACGGGAAATGTCCATTCGAAAACCTGTCTGGACCAACATCTTATCGATAACTTCGGCTTGGCATGTGCCGATGTGTTAACTCCAGGGGAGTGGCTAGACGAAGACGCTTGCCGCGAATTCGCCAAAAAAGTCAGGAATTTTCTAGCTTCGTTTTCAGATGGCAACGGTCTAGTCATGTGTTGACATTTTGTGCACGTTTTTGATTGCTGTGTCTTTGCTTTTTCCAATGTTACTATCAATTTTCTCTCTATTTCAATAAACATTTTTTGCACAAAACAAGTGTATTTTCAAAAAAGTAATTTCACTGTGTTTTTCAAATTCTGGAATTATGTTGCATGATATACATGTATTGTCAGTGCGAACTCCAAGTTAGCGATTCAGAGCGCCAAACAGAACCTTATAGAAGGCTTTATTTCAAACTTATATTCAAATATATATATTTTTACATTATCAAGTACTAGCAATTAACAAAGCAATACTTTTACGTTGCGCTTAATTTCACTTAGATACTCAAATGTACGTCTACGTAGAGCTCAATATGATTGACAATACTTGAAAAGAAAAATATTTCTTCAATTATGTTATTTTAGGAAATGTCAATGCTAAGCCAAGCTATGTGTTGCCCATACTGCGGGCCTAACCGACAAGGCGAAATACATCTGCTGCTGTATTTTAGTCGTAAGGAAGTTTTACGTCATGTGAAATACAACCACCCGGAAAAACTTAAATTAGAATGCTCTGTTTGCAAGTTACCCATTCCTCCGGAAAGTTGGTGTGGTCTCAAGTGCATGCATGATGTATGTAGACCGTGTTTGACTCGTTGGGTTGCTGAACGTCAAGCAGCAGAGCAAGATCCTAATTGCCCCCTTTGTCGACAACATATTCGAATTGCAACTGACAGACTGACCCCATATGCGACTTTACGTTTTTTGAAACTAAAACGCACTCTACGAGTGTACAACGATTTTTTAAATCAAATGATTCAGAACTGTGTTTCGTACGAAAACTACCAGTGAGCTCCGAATTGACATTTAGTAAATTTGAAACGAAATTATTTAATTTGTTTTATTGAAGCTTACATTTAGTAACGAAACATTATTTTTCACTTCTCAGTTCCGCTAGAAGGGTGACCCTGATATGAACAACTACATATTACAGATTATAATGGAGCCTGTAATACCTGACTGTTTGGGACAAATGACTAATGGCTTGGTGTGCTGTCGTATTTGTGGGCCATTTTTCGCTTACAAAACCTACCTAACAGAAGAGGACTTGCGTAGCCACACCACGCGGTACCACCCTGAACTTTTAAAGTCCATTTGTTGTCTCTGTCAAAAACCCCTTTCACCAGGTGAATCTGCTCGTATTCAATGCAGGCATGAAGACGTTCATAAAAATTGTCTAATATTCTGGAAAACGTACGTGGAAAATGAATGCCCTAACAAACAGTGCAGACTTCCTATTTTATTCGATCCACATATCCCACGGTTTGAATGCTTTTACTCAAATTTCATACCAGGTTTTCAAAACCATCTGTTAAACGATATTTTGCCACTTGTGACGGAGTTCATGCCGGAATTTTATCATCAACTGAAATGACTTTTCCCGCCTGTTGCTTTCTGTACATAGTCAGTGTTCAGCATGTTTATAATTCGGCTGATTTGTTCAAAGTATTTAGCTATTATATATATAGATATCTTTAGAAAATATAAAAAACAAAAAATAAAAATAACAAAACATAAAAAATGTTTGTAATAACCATAAATGTAATTATCCTGGTTTTAATGGATCTTTTGGAAAACTATTTTTTACTAGAAGTTTAATGTTAAATACTTGTCAAACATAAAACATTTTTTCGAACTGGCATGAATGTATGTAAACTGATTCTGCAAACTCTAGATTATGTAGTGTATATAAAGCGTGTGTGCCCAGCATGCCATGTCTTAATACTAATTGTTCTGTAAATATCCTGTCTGTATTCCCACTTCCACCCTTGACATATGGTCAAGGGTGCGGAGACAGTTGGCTTCCAATGTCCTTTTACTGAGAGGGAGTGAAACTTTAGGCGCCAATGACCAGCAAATCAAACTGAATTAACTGTTTTTTCACCTTTTTTCAACCTCCTGGTATCGCACGAGTTTCAAACAAAAAACTACAACCTGTAACCGACCCGTATGTTTTGGGAGGGCCAGAGAACCGGCGTTCATTACTAACCAGCAACAAAAGTTGCTAAACAATGTTAGGAATCGCAAAATGGTTTAAATCGAAGAGATAAATTATTGAAACAATTCTTAGGAGTCATGTGGCAGGGGCATTGGAAGCCAACATTGAAGGGGCCTGCGCGTGGTGTCTCTGCACATGCTACAATTATTGTCTAATATCCGAAAAATGAAACCCATCTATAAATTACACAGTAATAGGTTTTCAAAATTAAAAACTTCAATGGTTGTTTGCATGACCGAACCCTTCAACCCCCCCCCATTCAAGCAGTTCAACACTCCCCCTTCGAAACTGCACACTTATTATTATTTCAGCGTTCTTTAGAATACTTTCGTGCTACTTCTGAGATATGGCCAACGCAGAGAATATGGCTGGGATGTTCGCGGCCCATCCTTTGTTGGCCCAGATGATGGGTTCACAGGTCACGAGGTTGCAGTCCGTGGTAGATACGGTTAACGTGTTTGCCAAGAAAATCTGCACCACGTTGCCTACGTTCATGACTGCAGGATGTCGCGCCTCTATCAACTGGGGTGCCTTCCACGGATCTGGTGAGACATTCCCATAACTGACTACTTTTTAATAAATGCACTTGTAAAATAAAACACTATAGATTTTAAAAACAAAGTTACTACTGATTGTTTTAGTTACTCATTGTTAATTCTAATTCCGATTACTATTTTTTTGCATATACATATCAATGCATTTGCAAGTGACGGATATGTTTTGAGAAAAAATAATAAGTAAAGCTATTTCAGGAATTGGAGCGAACAGACGAGAAGCTAAGGAAATGGCCGCAATCTTGTTGGTGGACCTAATCGAAGCTATATTAGAAGACGAGTGGACGCCAGCTCGCATCCGTGAAGTAGATATACTAATTACTAAGAATTGCGAATATGTAACTTCATACATGTACTTAAACTTTGTAGAACAAAAACTCATCAGTGAAGTAGACTTATGTCATAATAAATAGTACACTCAACTGAGCTTCATACATGTACTTGTACTTTACAGAACGATAACCTTTTAGGCGAAAAATATTTGTATTTAACGTCAAGTACGACTATATACATAAGAGGTTACTTATATGATTTTCAAAAAACTTATGTTTCAGATACTCGAACTGGAGGCCTACTGCGGCACTAGTGCGGGCGATATCCTGTACAGGGCCGATGCTATTGGGGCAGTACGAGACCTGCAGGTGCTAAAGGAACATGGTCACGCACGGGCCACATTCAGGATCGAAGGCCAGCAGGAACAAAGAAGCGTTGAAGGTATGCGATCAAGGATATGCTGATAGAAAAATACATTCATACTATTTATCAATACTGGTACATTATTTGGATTATGAATCTAACTTATTCATAAGAGTAACCCCGAAACTGCTAACTACATCAAGTGACAGAAAAAGTAAGCTGTAACCTGTAAGTACTTCATGAAAGATATCTTATTGCAATTTTAGGCTTTGGCGGATCCAACAACGCAGCGTTGGCCATCATGTTTAGTTCCCTGCCGATACTGGAACTGAAAACAGCTATGGCACGACGCCTACAAGCTGATCTAAAGCCCTTGGAGCAGTGATCTGTGTCGACGCTACGCTATACACTCTTTGCAAACAATATGTGTATAAATCTGCAAATATTATGTAACAAGACTGAGTTTGAATTCCTACTTTTTAGTATCTGAAGACATATGGTTTTGACCTCATTACAAAAAAAATCTTGTTACATAATATTTTTTACACTTTTTATGATTACTGATTGCTGTGTCTATTGTATTGTTATTCTATGATATTTCTGTCGTAACTGTAATTTAGAATGTTCACAACTATTTCACAGGCTGGTGATTTTTTAGATAAAACATTACAGCTTTAACTTAGCCTTTCAAATTAAAATTTATCCATCTACTATGAAATTAAAAAAACAATTTTGGATTTTCTTAGTACACCAGCTGTATAGCTATGAAGTATGTCAGAACTAGGGCTGTATTTTTACTCTTAATTTCAGAATTGACCACAAAACAGCTATTGCTGCTAACGTTTTAATAGCATTAATAAAATTCACAGCAAGATCAATCGCAAGCAATTAAAATACTGAAATAACTGTCACTACAAAAGCATCAGTTTTACATTATGCAAAACTTTCAATATAAATTTTTAAAAACATTAATTGAAAAGTATAAACTCCTATCCAAATTTATGAATTATGTTAAAAATAATTACTCTATAATGTCTGTGCACCTGTGCATGCGAATTTGCTATACACATTAGAATAAGTTTGAGTATATTGTACTATTTGCCATGTCTTGCCCCTAATGAGCTTTCACTGTAATATAAACGTATACCGCATTTGCAAACAGCAAAAACGGCTAGTTATATAAATAGTGCCAAGCTGTTTTCCGTTTTGGTAAAATACTTTCTGGAACCCCTGCATCAAGCATTAACTTTTTGAAGTCTTCGGAGTCCAATGGTTTCTGTACTTTCATTTGCGGTGATAATAAAGAAAATCGTAAATTGTCAATCAAATGACCACCCACAGAATTATCCGGATATATAATTCTACTTGATCCTGGTTCTAATGCAAGTCCTTTCTTATTCAAATAATGCAAAACAATCTTAGCCTTTGATCGAATGTTTTTTGGTAATAACTCTAATATGTCACTGTATGATGAATCAGCCATCGATGTCGACTCGTTCTCTGATATAATGTCAATATTCGGGGGAGTATCAGGAGTTTTTGACGATAAAGTCTTTAGTTTTGTTTCCATGTCACGATAATTTTGCGCCCATGAGGCAGGAACTAATATCATTCGGTCAGCCATTAAATTCTAGTCCAAGACGAGTTAAAATGGTGATTAAGTCGGGAGTTTTCAATAGTAACTGGCGTTTCTGCGTCAATGAAATTTGGAGCGAGGCCAACAATCGTAAAGTTTCTTTATGAGGGCGTAAAAGTTCAATATGGGACTCAAGCAATGTCAGTGTTGAATTATATAATACATTGTATGCTACATCACTCAGGGATTTTATAATATTGACAGACAAAATAAACTTTTTATCTAAAGGTGCACTTGACATTACTTTCATTTCAGATAATGTGTTAGACCAATAAGAAGGCATGATGTTAACTGAACACTGATTTTGTTTCTGGCTTTGCTAGAACTTTGACAACCGCTCACCCGACTGACGCCGCAGTTAACCTGCATTTATTCGTTGAACTAAAACACTAAGGTCTTCCCGGTCTTCTTATTCCTCAAGTTAGCTACCAAATACTATGGTCAGTCGAGCGGCCCAACAAAGGGCAAAGCATAGTCGGTAAAAAAACAAAATCAATGTTTTAGCAAAAGACGTGGTCATCAGGGTTAGTTTATAAATAGTGAGATATGTCAATTTTAATACAAAATTACTGTAAAAAAGCTTTCTGAAAAACTAGCTTTCATTTTATATACTGCAGCTATAATTTTTGGGAATATATAAAAGCATGTATGTACAACTAGCATAGTCAGTCATAGCAACAGTCATAGTCTGATACATATTCGATTACTTAGATTTTAAAAAAGACGTGGTCAAAATGATTAGCTTACGAACTTTTTGATATACAAAATTTAATTACAATATCTACAGCTTAATTAGTAGAATTTTATGTCAAAAATGAATGAAATTTGATGTCTAAAAACAGGCTCAGTGTGAACAATAAATTTGTTTCTGGTTTTGAAAAACTTCGACAAACACTCACCCGACTGAACCATGACGCATTTATCCGTCAGCAGAGGCTTGCCTTCAGACACTTAAGTCGTCCAGGTCTTATTTTCCCTCATGTTAGCTGACAAATGCTGCGGCCAGTCGGGCGGCCAAATAAGGGCAAAGCAGGGTCGATGCAAAACCAAAAAACAAAAATTATGTTCACTTTTGCCTTGGAATATAGACATGAATTTTATCTCCCACATTTCCTTCACGAACTTTCAAGTGTAAAGGTGTTGTAGGATGCAAGTCAATCAACAAACTACCAAATGGCTCGTTTGTTGCTTGACGATATGCATCTGTCAAAAATTTAGGCTTGTCAGGAAATATCTGGCGATTCAACGTAGAAATTATACCTGCATCTCTAGCATTTTTGAATAAAACAAAATAGTGAGTGTTTCTAGTAATGGTCCTGATTGCCTTACCCTCATAAAAAAGATTTTGCATAAAGAATATTACAGACCAACGCGAATGGTGTGAAAATTTAGTAAAAAGGCTGATAAGCAGCTTGCTATCAGCAATATTTTCGCACAAATCATCAATGAAAATAGCTTTGTTAGATGTTGTATCTGCAAAAGACTCTATAAGTTCAGTCGGAAAACCTTTGATAAATTCAATTCCTGGTATTTCGTTTTGCAATCGTGCATAAGCAGGTTGCCACATACTGTAGCAGTACCAGATAATGTCCCATTTTTCATCAATAAAGTCAGATTGATTTTTTAACAAATTCGATGCCCAAAAAGTTTTACCCGATCCTGTAGAACCTGACAGTATCATAGTAAATGGGGTAACTAGCTTCATAGTTACTAACAGTACAAATGTAATTTTGATGACACCGTTAGACCACGCTTCTCAGCCAGAATAATTAAGCCGTTCAGTATTACTGTACATAAAAGGAAACTCTAAATAAAAAACAGGATTAACTCACTCAATCTTAAAGTTCCTCAAGGAGTCAATATACAAAGTTTTTTCAAATTCAAAACAGGCCAAAACGATTAGAGTTTTGCTAGGCGCATCCCTAAACGTTAACTTCAAATGCAATGTACCGCCTTTGGATAAACTAGCATGCTCGGCCCCAAAACACCCATCAGGGGTTAAATCGTACACAAAAAATGTATATCCTGACAGGAAGTTTTCATAATCAATAGACAGATTGCACTGTTCAATTTGTTTTTCTTGATTCAAAACCATCATAGCGTACGGTACTATGCTAGTTTCCCCACCAGCGGATCTAATTTCAAGTGGGCGGGAGTAAACCTCCACTCCATTCATCTCCAAAGAAATTTGCTGTAACCCTTGATCAGAAAAATTAAATGGATTTGATCTGTATTCCCCTGTAAAATTTCCTTGGGCTAGTACACCTATAACTACCTTGCATGGGAGCTCCCCTCCATCAAAAATACCTTCTTCAAAAATAGTAGCGTTCGCTGGATGTACAAAAACTCTCATTTCTTTCTGCACAAAAGGGTAAACAGCAGGTTCTTTAATTAACCTGGTTTCTATACCACGAATAGTAGCATCTGTTGCAAAAACTTTTTTATAGTAAAGTGAAGCCGATTCTAAATTAATTTTGAACGGACCATTAGAAGACGACATTAAACAAAATTCTGGTTGGTTTCTGTGAAAACGTAATGTAATGTCTATGCCTGGTAGAAACGGTCGAGTTGTCCGAAAAATATCAACAAGCAACGGTCCAAACAATTCTACAAGTCTTCCGTTGTGGGTTAGTGCAAGTCTTGAACCAAATCCTGTATTTAAAACAGGATCTGTAGAGTCCATTACACCAAAGCTGTCCAAGTAAAATAAAGACGATTTTAAAAAAGTTGTTTGTGAGTGTGAATCAAAATCAAATAATGCAGTGAAATAAGAAGTCCACGCATGCATATTTCTAGGTGGACCAACTTGGATTCCATTAAACCAAATTTCAATAGAGCTGAACATGGAGTTCAAAAAGTTATTCACTGGAGCAGCTATTTGGTTTTGGTGCACACCCTGTTCGTCCATATTTGACTGATCTACTATAATTCTAAATTGTAAGCGCAAAAAAATAGCAGGATCTAGAAAAGCTGATGGGGTTGAATTTATTTTAAAATCCAGGCTAGATGAGGAGCTAGAGGGCAAATGAGTCTCACAAGGAGACACACACCAACGAGAATTCACAACTTGATGCTGTTTAGGAGTTTTGGCGAACAAATTAAATTCTGACTTTACACAATGCCTACCATTGTCCACCTCAGAAGTGCACCTGCGCTTCATGCCTCAAAAATTTTCTTTACGTTTACGGACTTTTTTCTTGACAATAACTCGTTTTTTCACTGAAACAGGTGACTTTCGATTTCTACGTTTAAAAACTTTTTTAGCTGTTGCAATTTTAGACAAATTAACTTTAGAAAGAGATGTCCGTAGTTTAGATGCCTTTTTAATTTTAGACCTTTTTGGTCGTTTTGAAACAGACCGAGAAGTCGTCGGTGTGTTGATCAATACAGCCTTCTTACCCAGACTAATGTGTCCACCACGTTTGAAATCCGCTGGTTGATGTGACAAACTGGGCATCTGATAGTATGAAAAAATTTGAGTGGCACAACAAGTCATAGTAAAAAACGGGAGAAGAAAAAATAACGTTTTAGAAGAATTGGTGAGAAAAATGAAGCTTAATGATGACTTCTACTTTCTTCAATTTTGAAAGTTCAAATTCCGTATCGTAGGGGACCAGGGTAAAACTTAATTGTGTAGGCGAACACAATGAGACGGGATAATATTCAGTGTTGTAAAAAATGACGTGCTTGGCTAACTTAAAAAATCTAAGCAAACGTCGCTTAGTGCCAAACGCAGATGACTCTCGAACTAAATTACTTTCTAGACACAAAAAAATAGACGGTAAATGAGCGGTTGTATTAAAGAAACACTCAGTAACAGTGACGTGGCTAAACCTACTAGGAATAGGCGACTCCAGAATATTTTGAAAAAAAAGACCACAGTTGTCTTGAAATAAGTCTTTACAAGCTGTGCTCGAAACAATAACATTCATGACTAAAAGACACTACTAATTTATTACACGAACGATTTCAGGGTCATAATAGAGACCTTGCACAAGATATCCATCCAAACTCTTCAATTTATACTGTGGGGGGTGCCGGTGAAGCCTCCGAAAAATCGTATACTTTTCTGATGAAAAATGATTTTTGTATCCTTTTTGAAACACTTTCTTGCTGTTTTGAACTCTGACTACATCCCCAACGTTAAATTTGAAAACAATTTTTGCCGGCTTGCAATCCGGAAATAAAACTTTTCGTACGCGTGCTTGATTAGACCACGTAACAGATGCAGGCGCGGTTTTTATCGTACGGTGAAATGAGTTGTTATAGCTATCAACAATATCCTCAAGCTTATTAATATAACGTTTAGTTGTGTTAGCAGTCATCCACCTGAAAAGTCTATCTTTGACTGTGCGTATTACTCTTTCGGCTACAACGCATTTACCATTTTGTCGCTGGGGAAAAATATGGACCACTCTTTCAGTAAAAAAAACAGACTGCGTTTTTTGAGAAAAGAATTCTGTTCCTTTATCTGTGCAAATATAACCTGGCCGACGCACCGTTTTTAAAAACAACTGCTCAAAAGCTTTGGCAACAACAGCTCCTGATTTATTTTTCAAAGGCATCACCCACAAAAATTTTGAAAAAACGTCAATCACTACTAAGAGATATCGAATACCCATATTCTGGCGAAACAATTTAGATAAATCTATCAAGTCTGCTTGCCATTGGTCATCTAAGCCACTAACACGAACTCTGCCTCTGGAAAACTTATATTTGGCCTGTTTGTGCAAAACATATGCGTCTACACCTTCCAGAAATAAACTTACATCTGCTCTGGTTACGTGCAAACCCTTGTCCAATGCAGCTTTGTACAATCTTTCTACACCTCCTAATGCACCTATGCTAGACGGAGTTAGGTACAGATCCTTGAGCTGTTGCTCAACCATAGCGTTGACCATAGCAAAACAAAATTAAATATAGCTATACAAAGTACAGATTAAATGAAGTCGATCTAACTCTGACAGGTTATGAATACCTAAATTAATTAGAGCTTGGTCAAATAAATAAAAAAAAATCTCAGCCTTGCTGTAACAACAATAATGACTGTCAAGCTGCAAACTTAGTATGCTAGTACTACACCCAGGACAATTACTAACAAGCGTCCTTAACGCAGTAAGAATTGAAAACTCAAATGAACTAAGATAATTTGTCTGAGTAGTGGTGTCTAGGGTCAAAACATAAGAGACTGGAGCCCGATCATAATGCTTCTTTTTATGTCGGCTCATGTTAGATGAACTTATCATCTTTTGGCAATGACAACACATTTTTTTCGGTAGAGGCATGGCGAGTTACCACAGAATCAGCTTGAGGTGGCAAATTATACTCAAATCGTAACAATCGCTCAAGTAATTTCCAGTTGTTAGTTTTCGGTAGTGATTTAAAAGTAACTTTAAAACTAGTTTTCTCTTCCAAACACAAGTTCTCAAAATTGCGACAGAGCTGATTCATAAGCAACCACCTTTGAAAACAGAAAATATAAGACTGACAACATTCCGGTAAATATTCAAAAATTTGGGCCATTATGGCTCCAAAGCCATGTTAGAAGCACGTGATATAAAGTACTTAATGATTTAACTTGAATTTGCTGCTCACAGACGGTGGCATCTAACAGTAATAAATTCTTATCGTAGCAGAGAGTGACATTCGAATAAGCTGCTTTGAATACGCATGTTTCATTGAAAGCAATGTGTAACATATAACCTAATGGAGATAATCCACAATGGGGACCGTCAAAACATCTACTTAAGAACTCTGCTAAATTTTTAACGGCCGTGGTATTCATGTAACAGTAGCTATAGCTACCGCTACAAAGTACAATCTCACTTGTATTAACAGGACAAACATGTAAATGCTTAGTAATTGGAATAGACTGCGCACACGCTGCATTGCAACGTAAAGGTTCTTTGACATTGCTACCGCTATCGATACGTTGGACGACAGAAAAATAAATGGGAAAAATAAAAACTACACAAATAACTGCCGGAACAACTTTACGTAAAAGTGTACTAGACTGCATCACAAAAATAACTAAACTGAGCTTAAACTAAATTTAAACCTAAATATCTACTCAAATTTTAAATGCGAAGACTTCGTCTGTATGTCAACTTGAAAGTAAAAATGTTTCAATAAAAAATAAAAATTAGTAAAAAATCGGGTGGTCCTTGCTAATACATAAGCACTAATGTATGTAGGCATGTACATTGTACGTACATACATACATACACATACACCCACAGTCCCACACATACATACAAAACACTATCAAACACAGTGCCTGCGAGTGAAATGTCGGAACTGGGAATGGGGCAGCAAAAAACAAAAAATTGGTTTTAAACCATCAACAAATCACGCGCAGTATAAAATACACAATAACTAACCACTTAAAATGGGGTGCAACGGGCCTAAACGGAAGCTGCCCTGCCCAAACCATGGTAACTGCCCGCCCCAAACCACACCCTTACACGCAAACGGCGACAGCAAAGGAAAAACAATTAACAGCTAAAATTAAAATAAAAAATAATGAAATCATCAGCAAACAAAAATTCAAATACCATACCAAGGGGCGGGGAGTTCATCGACTGGCCTAAAAAACCCACTTCTACTCTGCCACCAAAATAGAAAGGCAGCAATTCTTTGCTTGCAGTCCAAAAAATACTTGCCTCAGAAAAAAATCATAACCTAGAATGACTGCAAACAAAGATTAAACAAGATAAAACATCAACGAAAAAAACCCACCCAACCGCCCCTTCTGCTGAAGAAAAACTTAGTACTGTGGAAAATACCAGACAAACGGAACACATGCGCAAGTCCAACCCAACGCCAGCCACAAGCCAGCCGCGCATCCACATGCACACACATATATACATACACACAGCGTCCATATGCAAATCTATGCAATAATATGCACGTCGGTAACAAACACTAAATATACATACCTTCGCACGCGCGCACATACTAATGGAGTCACATGTCCAGTCTGGGTTTTGCTGGGCTCACATGTCCAGTCTGGGTTTTGCTGGACTCAGATGCCCTGTCTGGGTTTTGCTAGCAGACAAACGTAACATCGATTGCTGTCACACAGACACACACACACACACACACGAACACAATCTATGCACTATAAGACCAGGCTCGTACGTATCCGTAGGTATGCATCAGCTGTCTTAGTGCAAATGACCCGTCTGAACCCGGAAAACAATGCCGGTTGGTAGGGGGGGGGGGTATTTCTAAGGACCTCACTTAAATTATACAGTGAATCGAACACTGTTAACCTAAGTAAGCTAGTTCTGTAACGACGTAGTCACTTTCTCACTGCATGATATGCAGTTAAAATGTACTAAGAGCTATGCATGTCACCCTGCTAAGCGGATGCTGGAGCCTGCCTATCTTTAGCACGTGAAGAGAGTGTTAAAGTGGTACCTATTCATC
>JASANF010020970.1:0-20460 GCA_030248245.1 Trissonchulus sp. WLG1_4
CTGTCAAATCAAGCCATTCCGACAGAAAAATAAAAACATGCAACAAGCCAAGCAACTTTTCAATAAAAAAAACAAGGTTTTTCGACAAAGGGTACAGATTCCAAATCGCATGTTTTGAGTTGAAACATCAAATTTTAACACAATATAGACAAAACATCAAAGAAGCTGAAGTTTTATTTTTGAAATAAATGAACATTGAAGCGTGATATTCGTTGTTAAAGTTGCATGAAAAGTTAAATATCGTAATAACTCAAAATCTAGAATGAAATTCGAAAAACAAAAAATAATTATCCCACACGTTTCAAATGAGCTATAGATTGTCCAAACTGATAGGGTGGATTTCACAAAGGTGGTTTTACTAAACCATTGGTTTTACGTACGTTTTGCATGATTTTCACGTAATTTCTTTACGAAATATTGAATGATTCGTTACGAATTTTGTAGATTTTCTTAAATCATTGGTTTAGCTCAGTTGAAATTTCAAACCTGCAGCGCAGCAGGTCTCTGTTTTTCTGAAATTTCAACTGAGTTAAACCTATGGTTTAAGAAAATCTACGAAATTCGTAACGAATCATTCGATATTTCGTCATGAAATTACGTGCTAATCATGCAAAACGTACGTATGACCAATGGTTTAGTAAAACCACCTTTGTGAAATCCACCCAGAGTTTGATTTGAGTTATGTGTGCCCTGTGAATAGGGCTTTTGCAAGTCACGTGACAGACACAAAAAATGAATTGAGACAATTCTTTTCGCAAAAATTCTCAGTTTGATACTGCGCACCTTGCTAAATTCCAATATAAACATGAAAGTAATAAATTAAAATTTTTGAAGTCGTGCAAATTCTCGGAGCGCCACCTTAAGGTGGCGCTCCTGAAATGTGGGTATTGGCCATTATTTTGAAAACGCGCAAAAATGAACATGCATCGTAAGAACAAAAGTTATTCAGAAGTAAATTTCCTTCAATTGATGTATATACCTACATATACTTGTACTTAGTCATTTATAATTTGTCTGGTACATTGGCGGTGTATGTGCTCGCAAGTTTTCTCGCTCAATACTCCATGAACTCGCGCCTGTGGCGTTCTTTTTCTTTTAACTACTACTTCTTATACTATACAATTTGGCCCTACACATCCCTTAAAGGAATCTTTTAACCTTATTTAAAATTAATCCGTAAATTACCTCTATATCATACCTACATTACATACATATTCTTACTTTCTTTATATATTCCGAAAATTATTAATTATTTTTAGAACTAAAAATTAAATCACCCTTATTTTCACAGTCTTACTCTCTGCTTTTACCTCTCTTTAGATTTTTATAGTCTTTAATCGACAGACTACCCGTTAGTCTGTTTAACCAGAATGCCTCGGCGTTCTTTATTTGCCAGACCTTTTAAGGCCTTTACATTTTTGATAACAGTTAAACATCCGTCGCGATTATACACCGTTCATAACCTGCCAGCCGATGTATTGGACGCAGTTGGTCAAAAATTCATTAATACTTGATTCGTCCTATTTAATCGAAACATTGGGACCTATACTGCTTCCAATATTTCGGTTCCTAACCTGACTAGCATAAGGCATTATTTTGATAAACCCTCGGATATAATCTATTTTTATGTATATTTTTTACATCTTATACTGAGACGTAGCAACACACAGCTTAAGATCCTATCAGCATCTGCTTATCACCTAGCGATCATATTATTATACAAATACCCTCGAAATTTGCTCTAACTATTTCAACCGTAATTTATATTATTCAAAATTATCAACATATTCCTTTTCGTACCTTCCAAAAAACACCAAAATTCGTTTTACATACATTTACTATTGATTTTGAAATAACCCTTCAAACACCTAAATTATAACATCACATTGCAAATCCGCAGATTATAACCTGGTATGGCAATTGAACCTATTGGTAATTAGTCTGAGTAGGCTTAACTAGGCTTTAGCTCAATTGTATTTGGCTATAAATAATTGCTTTCTTGTTAAATGTTAGATTAACTAACAATAGAGTTTTTTTCTGGCCTTCGTTGTTGTATACTATGTTTTTCACTTTTCTTCTGCCTATTTGATGACTAATCGTAACTTGTAATTAATAAAGGGTACTTGTGGTACCCACCAATCTATAATGATCACGACAGTATATCTACATCTGGAGGAATAGTCTTCTCTCAAGCTCACCTTGGTTTCGGTGAACCTTGGTTTAAGTAAATAATGGCAATCTATAGGACGTCGTTGGGTTATAACGGTTCACAACAGCCGCTAGTAACCGGCCACTAGATATTCCTATTGCACAAGGCCACGGTGGGCACTGGCCTAACTTTTTTATTTTTAATTCGTCATTCTTTTATTACTAAAGTTAGACCCTCAATGCGGCTAACCTCCCAAGGCTATAGAAATATTTTAGAAATAACAAATATTCGTAACGTAGGGTAAATAAAGTATTCTCCAGCATATTAATATTCTACTAAAAACAGATCATTAAAGGAAATAACCAAAAAACATATATAACTTACTTGTTAAGCAGGAAAAGAACGAGAAATAGTTTAAAGCAATAATGAGTTAATAATCATAATATAATAATAATCAAGTCCAAGCAGCGTCCAAGAGCCTAAATAGCGCAAATAGCACCATCTGGTGCAATAAGCGCTATTTTTAAGCCTACGAAAAAAATAGCGCTTATAGCACTTTGATGCGCTATCGTTTTGCTATATGCGCTATTTTTTATATCGTCGACCAGAACACTAACAAATTTTAAAAATAATTTTAAAATTATTCTAATTTATTGAGGGACCGTATACTCACTAAAAAGGACAAAAATTTTCAATAAATTAGCCAATAGCACAAAATAGCGCCTAAATGGCGCAAATAGCACCCTCAGATGCTATAAGCGCTATTTTTTAAGCTTACAAAAAAAAAGCGCTTATAGCACTTTGATGCGCTATCGTTTTGCTATATGCGCTATTTTTTATATCGTCGACCAGAACACTAACAAATTTTAAACATAATTTTAAAATTATTCTAATTTATTGAGGGACCGTATACTCACTAAAAAGGACAAAAATTTTCAATAAATTAGCCAATAGCACAAAACAGCGCCTAAATGGCGCAAATAGCACCCTCAGATGCTATAAGCGCTATTTTTTAAGCCTACGAAAAAATAGCGCTTATAGCACTTTTATGCGCTATCGTTGAGCTATATGCGCTATTTTTCTATATCGTCGACTAGAACACAAACAAAAATTTAAAAATAATTTTAAAATTATTCTAATTTATTGAGGGACCGTATACTTACTAAAAAAACAAAAATTGTCAATAAATTAACCAATAGCACAAAATGGCGCCTAAATAGCGAAAATAGCACCCTCAGGTGCTATAAGCGCTATTTTTTCAGGCTATGAAAAAAATAGCGCTTATAGCACTTTGATGCGCTGTCGTTGTGCTATATGCGCTATTTATGCACTATTTTTTATATCGACGTCCAGAACACAAACAAAAGTTTTAAAATACTTTTAAAATTCTTTTTGTTTATTGAGGGATCGTATACGCGCTAAAAAGTACAAAACTTTTCAAATTTTCAAAAATTTTCAATAAATTAGCCAATAGCACAAAATAGCGCCTAAATAGCGCAAATAGCACCCTCAGGTGCTATAAGAGCTATCCAAGATCAGCATCACTATTTAAAGGAAAATTAACACAAACACCAATAGGCCAGCGTAGCTTAGTTGGTAGAGCGTTAAGCTAGCAATCTAGCAATGGGTGATTCAAATCCCCCCTGGCCATTTTTCTGTAGAAGTTTCATTCATATCCAAAAAATAGCACATATAGCACCTTCTATAGCGCTTATAGCGCAAATAGCGCATATAGCACTCGCAAAAAGCGCTATAGCGCAAATAGCGCATATAGCACCTTCGATAGCGCATATAGCGTAGACCGAAAAAAATGCTCCGGCTTTTCCACCGCATTGGGGTTTTTTATTGGCATGGAGGCTTTTTGAGGCTTTTACTCAAAAAGGTGAGTAGTTGGAATCAATTTTATTAGTGCAATAGTGACAGATGGTTGTTATAACAGCCGCGAGCATTAATGGATCCGATTTATGTGGAGTATATATAGGACAACCCGAAAAGTTGAAAATAGGATTTTTCCCCACACCTCTATATAATATTGGAGCCCCCACAAAAACTTTTTATTTGTGGGTTAAAGGTTTACAATTAGAGATCGGAGACTCGGCAGGGGACCCTTCTCTGTGTAAAAATACACTGAAAAAATATAACGGCGGGGGGGGGGGAGATTGCCCCTGGGTACACCCTTGTGAATTATGATCATGTACACTGTCTGTGGATCAGTGGAATTATGTAGTATCTCCTCAAAGGGCCAAACTTATTAACGATCAGAGTAATAAAGGGTGGATTTCACCACTGTGGTTTTTAAAACCATGGTTTTACGTACGTGTGCATATTATTTGCACACAGGGTTTTTTCGAAATCGGCACTGTGTAAATGTTGTGTAAATTAAGAATTTGCTGTGTAAATTAAGAGTATGTTGTGTAAATTTTTGAAAATGTGTATTTGAGAAAATATTTAGGTAAAAAAATTATTTTTTGCACTTAAAAAACCCATATTTTATCTTTGCGACTCACAAAACTACGAAAATAAAAATTATGAAGAATGAGAATAGAGTGTACGCTGTGCACCCTAGTTCCGACTGCACCCAAAAAACGCCTCATACACAGGTTTACACACATCCGTTTCATCAGCCAGATCCTACACATTATTTAATTCCGGGTTTAAAACCTGCCGTGCAGCTTTGAAAGTACTTTGAAGTATCACATACAAGTAACAGCACCAAAGTTTTGGGTATATAACCCTCCCCGGCTGGTGGGGGAGCCCACTCCCCTGAATCAACCAACCCTCTTCTCTCAAGACTGGCGCAATTTTTACATTTTTTTAGATAAAAGTTAGGTAAAAATCGCTTAAATTTAATCAAAAATGGCCAATTTTTAAGTGCCAGTAATCTTAGGAAGCCCACAGTATCTAGGGTTTTTTTGTTTTTGATTCAAAAATGAGACTTATTTTCTTTATTACAAAGCGGTCACAGAACGCAGTCGCCACTTGGCGATTTTTTGTAATTTTTACTACCAAAATAGGCAGTTTTATCACCTTTTGCGCGGAAATAGGGCTGTGTAAATCAGCGTGTATTTTTATTTTTTGTTGAGTAAATTAGGCGGCTGATGTGTAAATACACCCTATTTTACACAAAAAAAACTTGTTTGCACATATGTAATTTCATTACGAAATATCGCATGATTCGTTACGAATTCCGTAAACTTTCTAAAACCATGGTTTTTGCTCAGTTGAAATTTCAGCAGAATAAAAACCTGCTATGCTGCAGGTTTGAAATTTCAAATGAGCAAAAACCATGGTTTTAGAAAATTCACAAAATTCGTTACAAATCATGCGATATTTCGTAACGAAATTATGTGCAAATCATATGCACACGTACGTAAAACCATGGTTTTTAAAAACCACCGTGGTGAAATCCGCCCAAAGGGTTTTGGCGATCTGTCCGAAGTTGCTATGCGTAGTCAAGTCTTGGTGATCTGTCCGTGGTTGCCGACTGCCGTGCGTAGTCGAATCTTGGCAATCTGTCTGTGGTTGCCGTGCGTAGTCTCTTACTGCGGCAGCTTTGCGTAGTCGCCTCTTTAGCGCTGCGTAGTTGCGTAGTCCAGCCTATCCATTGGGTCGGCTGTGGGTACCCTGTGCACACGTATGATTAAGTTTGTCCGAGAAACTTAATCCAGCAAATCTCATATTTTGTATTTTTTACCCCATCTGCCTATATTATATTCCATGTTAAAGACTGCTAATCATTGCTTTGGCTAAGGGCAATGACTTGAGTCTGTTTGCAGTAAAAACCAGTTGTTGACCTAGGAAAATTTTTTTTTTAAATTTTTTTCGAATTTTTAAGTCGAACTTGGTCAACTGGCGACGTATCAGAAATTTTTTTCCGACAGGAAAATAAAACACAAGACGGGTATATCAGGTCAGACAGTGTATTAAACAACAGAAATCAGCATAATACACTCGTGTAGACATGCAAGTGCAGCATGTGACATGTATATACTCATGTATATATACATGCATGAGCATACAGAAATCAGCATAATTCACTCGTGAAGACATGCAAGTCCAGCATGTAACACGTATACTCACTTGCATGGGCTTTGATGAAACAATTGGGTGGAAATTTCTATTTTTAGGCCTAATTTGGACAATTGGAGTCAAAAAATGTTCCGGCCGGACCATAAAAACCACAAGGGGGACCCTTGTGTAAAATTTCAGTCGGAAAAAAATTCGGGGGGGGCGCCCCTCCGCCGGTCAAGGTTCGGCGGGGGGGGAACTATTTTTGCCCATAAATAGCTTCCTACCTCATCTTTTAATAAAAATATAGAACCCCCATCGTCAGCCAAGCCCCCAATCTGATTCCTAGCCCCCAAAATAGCTTTCGCCCTTTTTAATAAAAATCTAGAGTGAAATTATTGGTGTTAAAACACTTTGGGGTGGAAAAACTTTGGACTTTGTCCAAAAATTAAACTTAACCTGAAAATTTTTGCGCAAAATTGGATTTAGGCAAAAATACTGAATTAAATGAAAACCTGCTGCTTGAAAACCATTGAAAGAGTAACTTCTAAGCTACTAAATGCTGAAAAAATTTTGCAAATCGGTTCAGGCTTTGAAAAGTTACAAAACTTTTTCTGAAGCTACCTGGACCAGGCTGATTGAAGCGTTACAACACAAGTAAGGTTCACTACAAATTCCGGGCTATAGCTGCAAGGTTTTTTCAAAATAGGAAGCTAGTTGAGGTTTTTTTATGGTGGTAAAGTTATTCCTGATGCTTCTTAACATGTTCTTTTTGAACTTAGGCCTCAGGCATAGGCTTAGCGCTTAGGCTAAAGCTTAGGCTTAGTGCTTAGCTGAGGCTTAGTGCTTAGGCTTAGGCTGAGGCTTAGTGCTTAGGCTTAGTGCTTAGGCTTAGTGCCATAAGCTTAGTAGATGGGTTAGGAAAGGCTTAGTCTTAGTTGCTTGCATCAAATAAAGGGATACTTGCTACAGTGGAATCATAAATAAAGCTGGTTTTGAACTTTTGAACCGAAATTGGCTGTCAGCGCCAGCGTGATGCTGAGCAGCAGTGACGTTTTGAATTCGTATTTATGGCATTCTTCATTATTAAAAATTGTTCCTTTTGACAAAAAATGGCTATTTTTTGTCGGAAAATGTAATAAATTTTTTGTCTATGCAAAAAGAAAGAATAACAATTAATATGTGAGCTCAGTTTAACGATGCATATTTCGCCTATTATATAGTTTACAGAGAATGACGAAAAATGATGATTTTCGACAAAATTTGAATTTTTTCGAAAAGCAATAAATCCACGTTTTTTCGCTTGGAAAGTGCTAAAAATGAACTCAACCTATAAAAACTTGTTTTTACATTGAAAAAATGTGAGTTTGAATTTCCCCTGCCGCCGAACCTGCACCTCCTCCCCCCCTGGGACCGCCCTTGAATGGCGTATAGGAGAGAGGACGCTGGGTATGGTAAACATGTACATATGAAGGGGGATGTGGGACCCCCCCTAACTCGAGAAGCCGGGGGGAGGGTCCCCACAATTTGAGATAAATTTAGAAAAATGGCCTTTTTTGCGAAACTCTTACAAAATTTTGCAAATTTAGGGTATTTCTGGTCAATAAGGGGGGAAGGGTTCCCAAAATTTGGCCGCAGAGGCCACCCCAAAATTTGGCCCCGTTATATGTATTCTGGCTGGTTCCAGAAAATTGATAAAAACAGAACATACCGAAAAAAGTTTCCTACAATTGCAATAATTCAACAAAACTGTTTAAAAAATCCAGAAAAAACCCTAGATAAAATAGCAAAATGGAAGAAAATTTCAAGTTATTCCCAGAAAAATTCTTACAAATCCTACATTTCTACGTCCTACAATTTCTCCAAAAGTTCCTAGAAATCTCAGAAAAACTTCAGAAAGACACCACACTACAGAGGAATAGAGGAAGCGCTGAGTGTGCTTCGAAAAAATTCGCGTAAAACACTTGAAAAACCCAGGAACTTCAAAAAATACTTGAGAAAACTTACACAAAATCACACAAAGAATTTATACTTGTAGAAAAATTACACAAAATTTTACTAATTTACACAAAAACATTAGAAAAATCCAGGATGAGCCCTAATAAATATTCAAGACAAGTCCCAGAAAAATTTTTATAAATAAAAAAATAATAACTCCTCAGGAAAAAACACTTGAAAACTCATAAAAAATCTCAGGTAATTCCTAGAGATTCCAAAAAAAACACAAATCAAAGAACACAATTCTAGTAAATCGCTAAAAATATTATAATTATTAAGAAACAATCCAGGACAACCCCGAGAAAAATGCTAAAGAAACCACAGATATGCAAAAAACTAATAAAAATTCCAAAGAAATACCTGCAAAAACCCCCACAAAAATTAGAAAAATCCTGAACACTGAACAAAAACCCAGAAAACCCATACATATTTCTAAAAGTTTCCGAACAATGTAGTATTTTTAATTTTCCTATGATTTTTCTTAATTTTCGTATTTGTTGGGGTGTATAGAAAGTTTCAGGCACATTTTTGACAAAAATTGATGTCATATTCAGATTCAGCGCACTCAATTTACCCCTAAGACAACAAACAGAGCAATTCATAACATCCTACCTGACAAAACACTAGCGTAAGGTACCTCCCGAGGTACCTAAGTTAAGGTGGTAGTAACGATTTCGACGATTTCTTACATTAGAAATTAGAGAAATCTTTTTTTCGAAGCGAATAGTAAACTAGTCTAAAAGTAACCATAATTTTATGAAACTAGATCAAAATATACACAAATAATATTTTATTCAGTTCAAAATGTACAAGATAAGACTAGCTACCACGTTGGCTTACTGTTTAGTAAGCCAATTTAGTAGCTAGCCTCAAACTAAGAATTTTGACAAATAAAAAAAAACCAACATCACAATTTTAGTCTAGTTTACAAAAATTATTGCGGTTTTGCTGTGAGTTTCAAAATTGCGACAAAAACGTGCTTCAAAGTTATATCGTCGAAATCGTTACTACCACCTTAAGTGCAAAAATGTTAGTGCAAACACTAACAAAAATTAGTATGTGAATACAAAGCCACTGCACTAAGGTAAGTGTTAGTGTTTAGTAGCACTAACACTAACACTAACTTGAGTGTAAGTATGTGAATACAACTTAGTTCTACGAAGCACTAAAAGTTAGTGTTTACACTAACTTTAAGTGTTAGTGTTAGTATGTGAATACGGGCCTTAGTGTTTACACTACATAAGTGTTAGCGCTTATAAGCGCTAACTGTTATTCACATACTGAGTTTTTATTTAAGGGGGCGCTCCGGGAATCGGGAGTTGCCTCAAAAGTCAGCAAAAAGTTGATAAAACTAAAACATTACTAAGTAAGTAATTCGTATGGTATGAAATAACCCCTGTGTCAAAATTTTAAATCATGTGATAATGGCCCGTATTCACATACGAAGTGCTATTCACATACTAACGCTAAGCGTTTGCTAAGTGTTAGCGCTTATTTGGCACTAATCTGTTATTCACAAAATAAACGCTTAAAAGTTAGTGTTACACTTTACCTAGCGTTTAGCAACTTTTAAGGGTCGTTCGCCGCTAGGCCGAATCACCGCTAGGCCGAATCGCCACAAGGCCGAAACGCCGCCACTAGGCCGAATCGCCGTTAGGCCAAAAATGTGTTTGCAGAGTTACACATTACAGTATGTAAAACAGTACATATTACCCGTACAGTGCAAATACAGTACAGATTGCATCGTAATACCATGCATATTGTATTCTGTTGATGGTAAAAGACTGTACATTTTTGAAAATTGTACTCAATAAATTTGTATTCATTTCTAATTCTTTTCGGCCTAACGGCGATTCGGCATTCCGGCAATTCGGCCTAACGGCGATTTTTCGGCCTAGTGGCGATTCGGCCTAGCGGCGATTCGGCCTAGCGGTGACACGCCCTTGGTCGTTTGCCGCTAGGCCGAATCACCGCTATACCGAATCGCCACTAGGCCGAAACTTCGCCATTAGGCCGAATCGTCGCTAGGCCGAATCGCCGTTACGCCGAAAATGTGTTTGCAGAGCAAAATACAGTAATGTATGTAAAACAGTACATATTACATTTATTTACAGTGCAAATACAGTACAGACTACATTTCTTTACAGTGCAAATACAGTACAGACTGTACTCAGTACTGTAATACCATGCATAGTGTATGCTGTTGATGATGGTAACAGACTGTACATTTTTGAATTGAAAACTGTACTCAATAAATTTGTAATCATTTGTATTTATTTTCGGCCTAACGGCGATTTTTCGGCCTAGCGGCGAATGGGCCTAGCGGTGATTCGGCCTAGCGGTGACACTTCGTTCTACACGTGCGCCAGCCAGTGGTCCAGCTGTGGCGTATCCAGATTCCAGGATTTCGCAAAGGGGAGGAGTGGGGGGGGGGCTGAACCTTGACTGCGACCGGGGGGAGGGCGGCCGGCGGGTAAAAATGAAATACACATCCTTATGTAATGTACATATATATGTACTTTGTGTTTGTTTGCTGCATAATTGGAATCTTAACTTCATGTCATGTATATAAATGAAGTTGGTACATTAATTAGCATTGCGCGTAGTGTTTGTGACCGGCCGCGAAAGCCGCCGGCCGGCTCCGGCCGTGAAAACTGGCCGGCCGGCCGGCCGCAGCGGCCGAATTTTTGGATAAAACCAATTGATCCAAGTCCAGAGTGTCATTTTATCATAAACTTAGGCTGCCGGATTGTTATGCCGGCCTAATTTTGTCAGTCGGTTGAATCTGGTTGGCCGGCTGACTTTAGCCGGCCGGCCGGCGACCATCAGACCGGCCGGCCGAAAATTCCGGCCGGTCACAAACACTAATCACAAACACTAATTTGAGATTCTAACTAGGGAATAAATAAATAATTACCTAACTAAACTAAGGAAATAAACAAAAATAGCTTGTGGATCGACAGCAACAGGAAAAAATATTTTCAAAAGTGACAGAAATTTTTGTCGTCAGTTTTCATTTTTCTCCAATTTTCTTGCAATGTTGTCAAAAATTTCAGTAAAATATCTTTTTTCTTTTTTCTCTTTCTCGAATTATCTGTTATTTATTTTTCAAATATCAGTTATGTTTCCTGAAAGTTATTGTCGCATTTCATTCTATTATCGTTCGTTTTTTAGTAACTTTTTATCCACTTTTTGTCCACAAATTTTATCCATTTTTCCGTCACATTTCAGCTATTTTTAAGTTCAGTTTCTGTTATTTTCCGTCATATACAGTATCATCAGTTTTCGTCTTAGAGCCTATTCCTTTACCGGATTAAAGGGTTAATTATAATCGGACTATGTAGGCAAGAAATTTCAACTTTAAACTAAATTTGCCTTGCGCTCAACCTTGGCCGGAGAATTAGACAGATCTAAAAATTCAGATATTTTTTAGATCTGTGAATTTTATCTGAATTTTTTCAAGTAATATTCAGATTTATTTTATACCTGTAAATTTCGTGTTAAAATTTGTTTAGAATTGTAATTTATTGTTGAAATAATGTGTTGTTGTGTTTTGACAAGTTTTGCTTTATTTATTTCATCGATTTTTGTGTTTTTTAAATAAGAAACTTGTTAGCACTGCATGATGTGCAGATTATTTTTGTGCGGATTATTTTTATATATTAAGTTTAAATATACATTGACAAACAGAAATAATTTTGCAGAATGCTGTTCATTTGGCGCATCCAATACATTTTTATTCCTAATTAATTGAGTTACTGACTGCGTTTTTGACGTGAATTGTTTATACAAAAGTTTAGTTCTTTATTGCCTGCTTTCTTACCAATCGTGAGCACGTATTAACGCCCTCTGAATGTCAGGTGAAGTATGTGTGAAAATTATCTGAAAAAGCTGTGAAAATTATCTGAAAAACCTGTTAAACAAAGCTAGCGTAGCGTGCTGCCTGCATGAAATTTCTCTGAATTTTATCTGAAGGTTGTGTAAAATTTGTGTAAATAATATCTGAAATTTATCTGAAATTGAACAGCAGAGACACAGCGTATATGTTGAATAGCTGTAAATGTTATCTGAATTTTCTGTAAAAACTAGGTGAGTTTTCTGTTAATAGTACATGGGTTCGTTTCAAATTCACATAAATTTTAGAGTTTCTGAATTCGGGGTGAATCGCTGTAAATTTTATCTGAATTTTGGGTAAAATTCTGTAACTTTTCTGTGGATTCTATCTGAATGGAAAGGGTAAAATATCTCTGAAATTTTTCACCCAAAATTCAGATATCGTTTACAGATAAATGAGATAATTTTAATGTTCACTTTCTTCCTGTGACGCCAATTGGGCAGCGTAAGTTCCATTTTTGCATGTACATATGTATATTCAAGTTTTGAGTTAATTTTTTGCATGCCTGTTTTTTCATTAATTGTTGCTGATTTTGTAAATGACATGTTTGACATAAAGGCATAGAAAATAATACAATTAAACCGGTAACAAATGAATCGATAGGCAAATAGCTACACACAAGAACCAAAAAACAATCCCCTACGGCAGAGCATAAAGTGATAACTGAGCCGATGAATTAGGTGTAAAATAGTCTGAAAAGTATCTGAAGAGTTGCTACACCTATCGGTGGCACGTGAATTTTATGTAAAAGTTATCTGAAAAACCTGTTAAACAAAGCTAGCATAGTGTGCAACCTGTATAAAATTATCTGAATTTTATCTGAAAATTCTGTAGAATTTGTGTAAATAATATCTGAATTTTGTCTAAAAATTCTGTAAAATTTGTGTAAATAATATCTGAATTTTATCTGAAAATTCTGTAAAATTTGTGTAAATAATATCTGAAACTTATGTATCTGAAATTGACCAGCAGACACAGCCTATATGTTGAATATGTAGCTGTAAATTTTATCTGAATTTTCTGTAAAAACTGGGTGACTTTTATCCTAACTGTACATAGGCTTATTTCAGATAAAATTCAGATAAATTTCAGAGTTTCTGAATTCGGGGTGAACGGCTGTAAATTACATCTGAATTTTGGGTGAAATTTTGTAAATTTTCTGTGGATTCAATCTGAATGGAAAGGGTAAATAATATCTGAATTTTTTCACCCAAAATTCAAATATCATTTACAGATAATTGAGATATTTTTGATATCCACTTTCTTCCTGTGCTTTGTATTCACATACTAAATTTTGTTAGTGTTTACACTAACATTTTTGCACTAAACTTACATAGGTACCTCGGGAGGTACGTTACGTTAGTGTTTTGTCAGGTGGGGAGTCATGAATCGCTGCATTTGTTGTCCTGGGGGTAAATTGAGTGCGTTAAATCCAAATTTGACATCAGTTTTTGTCAAAAATGTTCCTAAATCGTTTTATACACCCCAACAGGTGTCAAATTTGCAAAAATCACGGGAAAATTGAAAATTCTACATTTTTTGAAAACTTTTGGGAATATGTATCTATGGTCTTCTTGGCTTTTGTTCAGTTTTTAGGATTTTGTAGGTTGTGATGGGGTTTTGCAAGTATTTACTTGGAATTTGCTACTAATTTTTTTGCCTATTTAGGGGTTGTCCTGGACTTTTTCTTGATAATTCCAATATTTCTATCATTTCTAGCGATTTACTAGAATTGTGTTAAATGTTTAGGAAATTATTCTACTTGGTTTAGGGTTTTATAGAGTCTGTAGGAATTATATTAATTTTTTGTAAATTTTTTAACGGTTTTTTGTCCGAGGAGTCATCAGAGTTTTTTGGAGTTCGATTTTCTGAGACTTTTTTGGATTTCGCTGTGTTAGTAGGTTATTTAGGGTTCATCCTAGATTTTTCAGTGTTTTTGTGGAATCTTTAGTGAAGTGACATTTTTTTATGATTTTTCAAAATATTTATTAAGTATTGTTTTAATTTTCTTGTGGTTTTCAAGGATTTTACGTAAATTTTCTGCAAGGATACTCAGGGCCTCCAGCTCTTTGTCTGAGGTCTTTCTGAAGTTTTTCTGAGATTTCTAAAAATTATTGGAGAATTTTTATGGAATTTTTCTAGGGATACCTTAGATTTTTTCTTGCATTTTGTTAGTGTATCTCACAGATATACATGGGGGGGATCTGGGGGGAGGCAAGCCCCCCCTCCAGATTTGAAGTTTCGGGACAAGCCCCCCTCTTTGGCTGCTGAAAAAAGGTACCTGAAAACTAAATAATAGCCCCAGATCACTGTAAAATGCTTTAAAAATGAACAAAAAATGAAAAAATTGCTAAAAACATGCGATTTTTGCGAAATTTTTCCCATTTTCAGGCAAAAATTGAAAATTTTTGCGTTTTTGTCGGTTTAAGCCCCCAAAAGGCCGGGACAAGCCCCCCCAAATTTTTAGAAAATTCAGGGAAAAGCCCCCCCAGACCGAGACCCCGTGTACATTTATGGAGTATCTAGGGTTTTTTCTGTATTTTCCCAATGATTTTGTTGAATTATTGCAATTGTCGGGGGCGGGGGGAAAAGCGGGGGGGGGGCAGGCTGAACACATCACAGAGCCATGGAGATAACGGGAGATAACGTATGAGACCGTTAGAAATACTTGAAAACCAAACACTAACTAAACACTAACTTTAGTATTTCACTAACTTTTTAAGTGTTTAGGTTGTGAATACAAATTAGTGCTCCAAAAACACTAACACTAAACTTAGTGTTAGTGTTAGGGTTAGTGTTAGTGTTAGTATGTGAATACAGTACATTGCAAAAAAAAATTTCCAGTTCGTTACAGTAACGAATTGGAAACTTTTTTTTGCAATGTACTGTACGGGCCAAAATTTGCTCAAAAATGTTCAAAAAAATGTTTTTATGTGACATGTACATCAAATTAACCCTTTCCTTCATGAATTTTTCTAAATTGCACTAAGTCTAAGCTCTGGCCGGGATTTGATCCGCTGCCACAGACTGGGCATGCTTCCCAGAAACAACTTTGTGGCAGTACTGTCACGCCAGACCACTCGGCCACCAGCTCGCTTCACTCGGATACCTACATAAGGTATCCTCATGAAGGACATGATTTTGTGAAACATCAGGCCGACAGGTTTCACTAGTAGGAGTTAGGGCCAATTGTTGCTCTGAAGCAGCATTATGAATGAAAGGGTTAAAGGAAATTCACTTCTGATCAACTGTTTTGTTCTGATCAACGATGCATGTTTATTTTTGCGCGTTTTCAAAATAATGGACAAAACACACATTTCAGGAGTGCCACCTTAAAAAAATAGGTCCACTCACTGCACCTCCTCCCCTCAACTGCATTCAACCCGCTATTTTTGTATATGGCGTGTTAAAAATGTACATAAATAGATTGCAATGCAGTGTGGATGGTTAAAAGTGGGATCAAGTACAGTTGGTGGGGGGGAATAGTGGACGTATTTTTTGTTGGAGTAGAACACCTCAAGGGAAGCATTTTTTGTAATAGAACCCCTATCCACAAGTTTGTATTTTCTGAGCTATAACCCCTTGAAAGTTGAATTTTCAGTGTTTTGGGAAGTGAACCTAGACCAAATTTTGAAGCTAAAAATGGCTATAATCTTTGTTTTTGGATAGTTTTGAGTCCGTTATGATATTTTGTGGCATCGGATAGGCTTAACTGGCAGGATTCTCTAGGCTAAGCTGACAGGACTTTTCCTGAAAGTTTCGATTTTTTAGTACCTAACCCTGAGCCTAAGCCTAAGCCTGAACCTAAGCCTAAGCCTAGGCCCAAGCCTAATTGAGCCCCAGTTTGATTTTGTCAAAAATTGAACGTTTCTGGTGAATTTGGCCAATTTTTCGGAAAGAACTTTGTCAGCGTGCCTTTGCTTTGATTCCAAAAAATTGTAAACATTATTCTGACTCCATTTAAGCACGTTTAGAACAAAGAAAACATGGGTTTTTGAAAAAAATTGCGAACACATCCCTCACTGATGGTTCAGATTTCGGGTTAAATGCAGTTGGGGGAGGGGGAAATAGTGGACCTACTTTTTTGAGTAAAGCACCTTGGGGGAAGCATTTTTGCTTCAAGAAAACCTATTTCATTTTTTGGATTTTTTGAGATACATAATGTCCTCCTGAAATCTGAATCCTCAGTGAGGGACGTTTTCGTAATTTTTTTCGAAAACCGGGTTTTTTGCGCTCTAAACGTGTTTAAATAGAGTTGGAATAATGTTTACAATTTTGTGAAATCAAAACAAAGGCACTTTGACCCCTTTCCTGCCGAAAAATTGACCAAAATCACCAGAAACGTCTAATTTTTGACCAAATTCAAACTGGGCTTCAATTTAGGCTTGAGCTTAGGCTTAGGCTTATGGCTTAGGCTTAGAATGGGGCTTAAGGCCGATTCACACGCTGCGATTTTACTGCGATTTTGCTGCAGCGTTTTCGCCGCTGCGGCAAAATGCACTGTCTGAACAGACGCAGCAATTTCAGTGCGGAACGTCTGCGTCTTGATTTTGCGCAGCGTTCTAAACGCCAGACTGCAATTCGGCCTGCGTTTTCAGTGCGTTTTGGTGTTGCGGACATGTGTTGGTTTCAACAATACTCGCAAAGCTGTTTTTAGAAAAGTAAAGGCGCAGCAAAATAGTTTGCGAGACGCAACATTTGTTCAGACGCTGCGTTTTGTGTGCGACACCCTGCGTCTTGCGTTTTGCGTCAAAATCGCAGCGGCAAAAACGCACCGTGTGAATCGGCCTTTAGGCTTAGTATCAGGCTTAGGCTTAGGCTTAGGTTCAGGCTTAGGCTCAGGCTTAGGTACTAAAAATCGAAATTTTCAGGAAAAATCCTGCAGCTCAGCCTAGAGAATCCTGGCAGCTAAGCCTGGACGATGCCTTAGAACATCAAAATGCACTCAAAAATATCCAAAAACAAAGATTATTGTGCCGCAACAGTTTCGTGCCTATGCTTCTGAAGAAAGTTATTCACTCTGTTCGTATCGACTAATGTGTCATCCTATCGTCTTTTACTCAGTAAAGTTATTTCTTTGCTACTGTATACCTGGTTACCCTGGATTCAGAACTTTGGTGTTTCTTCACCTCGAACTGTATGGAATATGGATCTTAACGCCTACGTCAAAGAAACCCTGAGTCGCGTTATGCAAACGCTCTACGAGCATCAGGAAGACTTTCAAGTCCCACTAAACGTGAGATTATCGATTGTCTGGATTGAGAGAACCCGTCAGCCGTTTTGTTGGCTATTCGGGCAATTACTGCTCAGCCACCCCCTGCCGCGGCGCAAATCAACTCCTTGCCGCAACGGCACAGCGTCAAAGTGCCGGATTTCTATCCTAAAGACCCCGTTGCCTGAAACCGTCCAAAAAAGAAGTTTGTTACCATTTTTGCCGACTGAGGTAATTCTGGAGTGCGGTGTAAATGTTGAAGAGACGTTTGAAGATATAAAAGCAAATATTATCGCGCGGTTGGCAGACAGCGATGAGCGTCGACTACGTATTCTGCTTGCCGACCAGCAGTTTGGAGATCGAAAGCCGAGCGTTGCCTTGCGACATCTACAGCGTCTGGCACCAACAAACGCCCAAATTGTTCGTTTGCGCTTCCTGGAAATTTTACCGGAAGCAGTACGGTTTGTCCTTTCTTCTCTCGCTGACCAGCCCATTGAGCGATTGGCGGATGTCGCGGATGAAATAATGAATCAATCGCCAGCTCCGTCAGCAAAAACGTATTCCGTCACGGCCGAAGCCGATATAAGAATCAATGCTTTAACAACTCAAGTAGCTGATTTGTCAATGCAAGTGCAGCGGTTGGTTTCAGAGCGCTTTCATTCCCAAAACCGCTCACTTCGACAGGACCGCCAGCGAAGATGAATTTCACCACGTTTTCGGACACCAAACCAGCTTTGCTTTTATCATTCGCGTTTTGGTCCTAAAGCAAACAAGTGTAAACCCCCATGCGGTTGGTCTGGTGCTACAGAGCCGCAGGGAAACTACAGACCCCCTCAAACGTCGCAGCAGATCGAGGGGTAAATGTTATTGTAGTGGCTGCATCTCCAGTTGGACAATTTTTAGTAGACACTGGTAGTGATTGTTCTGTTTTGCCGATAAGTTTTCGCACTCAAACATTAACGCGGTTAAACACAAAATTAATAGCAGCTAATGGAACTAACATAAAAACCTTTGGTACCAGACGGCTTCGTTTCCAATTACTTTCCCTTAAAGCGAGTTTTCAATGGCCGTTTATTATTGCTGATGTATCACAGCCTATCCTTGGCACTGATTTTTTACGGTACTACGATTAAGGCGTTAACTGTAAAGCAAACTCATTATTTTTTGTTAAAGCTATGGACACTAATACAGAAACTTTGCCCTTGAACTCTGCACGCACAAACTCTCAGGCGGCAGTTGCCACAGTATCTCGCAACTGTCGCATAGAAGTGCAACCTCTTTTAGCTGAATTCAATGACATTTTCGTAGCTCCTAAACTGGGTGACCCTGTTCTGCATCCCATTAAGCACCACATAGTGACCGTCGGCCCGCCGAACTTTTCCCGCCCAAGGAGATTGTTTGGGGCGAAACTCGAAGCAGCTACTAAAGAATATGCTTCGCTTCTTGAGCGAGGGATAGTTGTACGCGCGGAATCTCCTTACGCAACACCGCTACACATTGTGTCTAAGTCAAATGGCGATTTGCGACCATGTGGCGATTATCGCGCGCTGAACAAACAAACAGTACCTGATCGGTATCCTATGCCTAACATTAATGATATTACCAATGGACTACGAGGGTGTAAAGTTTTTTCTAGTGTGGATTTGGCCAATGCTTACTATCAGATTCCGATGGCAGAATCTGATATTCCAAAAACAACCATTACAACTCCTTTCGGATTATTTTTGTATAAGCGAATGCCGTTCGGTCTGCGAAACGCAGCACAGACGTTTCAGCGACATATCGACACAGCCCTGGCAGACTTACCTTTTGCAGTTGGATATATTGACGACATATTAATCGCAAGTTCTACCGCTGAAGAGCATAAAAGACATTTGCGCCTGCTTTTCAAGCGTCTACGTCAGTTTGGCTTACGTCTAAAACTAGTCAAATGCGAATTTTTTAAATCATCAATGCAATTTCTTGGTTTTACAATAAACGAAACTGGAACAAGGCCAGCGCAATCAAAAGTCGACGCAGTCTTGAAGTTCGTCAGGCGCAATACTAAACGAGGTCTACGTAGACTGCTTGGCATGACAGGTTTCTATCGTAGGTTTGTTCCGCATTTCTCAAAAATCGCGGCTCCACTTACTGATTTGACGACGGACGACAGTGATTCGTCAATCACGTGGTCCGATCAGGCGATTGCAGCTTTTGACGATTTAAAAAAGGCAGTTGCTGGCTGCGTTACTTTAGCATTTCCAGACAGTACAGCATCAATTACTCTTACGACAGACGCATCTGGCGCTGCCGTTGGTGCGGTTCTAAACCAAACTGTTGACGTAAAACACGACCACTCGCCTTTTTCTTCCAAAAACTGACGAAACTTGAACAAAAAAATCGGCTTTTGATAGGGAATTGTTGGCTATCTATCTGAGCCTTCGTCATTTTGATTGGTTAATTGGTATACTTTTTGTGATTAAAACAGATCACAAGCCACTGGTGAATTGCTTGTCTGCAAAGAACCCTACCCCTCAGCAGTCCCGCTGGTTATCTTACATATCAGAATTCTGCTGTACTATTGAACATGTTTCGGGCGCCGAAAACGTTGTAGCAGATGCATTATCTAGGCCCGTCGGTGCTATTACGCTGGATTCTTGTAGTGATGTTGCTGACCAACAAAAAAGCGACCCGGATTTGCAGAAGTTTTTCAAGCGCACAAAGCTGCCTTTGTACAAAATGCAACTGGGAACTAAAGAAATTATATGCGACGCATCGAAACCTTTACTACGTGCTTATTTACCGCGTTCATTGCGACTTTCGGTTTTCCAAGAAATTCATTCGCTGTCGCACCCCGGGCCTAAAGCCTGACGCCAGCTGGTCGCAGATCGATTTATATGGCCCGGGATGAACAAGGACGTTACTTATTGGTCCAAATGTTGTCGGTCATGTCAGCAATCTAAAGTTTCAAGGCACACTCATTCCCCCTTCGGTGCTATACTGTCCACTGCCCGTTTTCACACGATACACGTACAGACGTGTAGACATTGTTGGCCCTTTGCCGCCCTCAAAGGGGTACAAATATTTAATAACTATGATTGACAGGTTTACAAGGTGGCCAGAAGTTGTCCCGGTTACAACAATAACTGCAGAAACGGTCGCCGCTACTCTACTACGCCATTGGATTTCACGTTTTGGGGTTACAAATGTTTTAATTAC
>JASANF010020971.1:0-13579 GCA_030248245.1 Trissonchulus sp. WLG1_4
TAATTTTGGGTAGGTCAAATCATCTACGTTAAATTACACTAGAACGGGAGGTAGGTCGAATCTCGAAGAGATGCAATTCGAAAGTCAAAGAACTCTGCAAGCGTAAGAATGCAAAATACTCCGCACCGGCGTGGATTCGAACCACCAATCGTCTGACTTGAAATCAGATGCTCAGTAGATGCGTAGATCACTACCATCTGAGCCAACCGGGCTTGTCAATTCTTGCGTTAAGATTGCTGTTGCTGTCAAGTTTATGCTGATTTCTACGCAAGACCCGTTAATAGTTTTGCTATTACTGTGACTAATTTTACTTTCATGATAACAAAATTTCCATGAACAGAAGTACGTACAAATTTACCCAGATTTCTACCATCGATCGGTAATCGGTACACTGTGTTACCAGCTTTCCCAGGCCAGTCACTTACAGCGACGTGCTGATCAGACGGATAAGTTAAAGAATTTCACTGACAGAAACTGTGGCTCGGTAGTCGAGGGGTATGATGATCGCTTTGAGTGAGAGAGGTCCCTGGTTCGAATCTCTGATGAGCACATAATTTTTATTTTTTGAACTTTGTTTCAACTTTTACCTCTGAGCAAAATGGTTCAGCTTCAACGATCAAAGCACGTATTTTCAGATACCTTCAGCTCTTTATCTTTGGAATTTTATAAACGTTGTTTTATATGATGATGAACTGATCGACATTCGTGTTTTAAATTTCATAAATAGATTTAAATAATAAGTGGTAAAACTTATGACTTCGAGTAAAAGTCTAACATCTCAAGTACTCCGCCAAACAATGCACAAGGTGTGCTAGTGTTTATATACTGTAGCGTGCTGTACAAATATAGAGTGCTCAAGTTTCTTCTCATAACTCAGAAAATGATCTGTAACGGCCGTGGTGTTGTAATTCGTACTGTTGAACGGTTAGGGCCGCGTTTAATATTTCCTGTGGAATATTGACACTCTAGCCTCACAAAAGAGAAGCTCTTCACTCAGCAGATGAGCTTGTTCAAACTTACACCAAACTTCCATAGTTAAGTAGAGATTAAAAAAGAGCTACCTATCCACAAGTAATACATCAATTTGACAATGTTCTGGAACTGAACGGGGATTTCCACATTTATGTCCTGGTAGAAACAGGGTTGGACGTGACAGCAGCGGGGAATCGGCGGCCAGTTGTTGGCTCGAGCTGCAAATATGAAGAAATTGAGGAAAAAATAAACAGGTGGATTCATACTTGCAGCCGTATATCCGTTCAGCCGGGCAAAATTATGGAAATATGCAAAAATTATGGAAAAATGACTAAAGTGGCTAAAAAAACTAGGACAGTAAAATATAGTCAACTGACTATATACATAGACCTCTATTCTAGACAGAAGCCTGTTGTTACAAAATACTCGTTGTTTGGAATAACAGCGGTCAGTTGGGGTTGTCATTGTTGCGGAAATGCTCGGTAACCAAATGAACGCACCATTGGCCGGTTGACTGTTTAAAGCTTCCTCCCGCCGTCTAAGTTCTTCTGCCTTTCGTTCCAGTTCCTAAAAAATTAACAAACTGTCACTTCTTTCCCACATTTATATTATATATTACGTAGCAAATATTGCTTGGAACTCGTGACTAACCACCAACACATAATTGCTGAGCTTATTTGTGATCAGTCTGTGACTTTACTGTGACAGACCGTCATCTATACCTCCTGCCGTTTGAGGAAGTCCTCATGTCCCTCAACAGCGCGTGAGTCCTGCGGGGTGATGACGGCTGCAGTGGACGCAGGCTGGTAAGGGGGCGGCGGCTCGGCGGGCGCGAACGTTGGCTGCAACAAAATGTCTATTTTCAGACGACGTGAACACCATGGTAACACCTCACATAAAATAACCAATTGATTATAATGTGCCTACCCTTTTTGGTCGGTTCTTCCGATAGGCCATAGCTAATTTCGATGAGCTGCACTCTGATATGGATGAAAACAAATCCTGATAGAAATGAAACGGAAAGCTAACAGCAAACAGCGAAAGTAAAATATATACCTATTACCTACCTAGTAACCTAGAGATCTAACTACTATTACTTGTTATTACATGTGACAACAATGACATCCACACTCACTGTCACAGTCACTACACATATATATTGTAAAAAGCCTAGCTTACGCACATCAGGAATCGGTGGTTGACTTTGGCCAAACGGATCATAATTCTCCAGGTCAGGAGCTGGACTCGATTGAGCCGCATTACGAATGCTTGCATCCTAAACGCACGCCAGAAAAATTATGATGACAAAGAGTGGTTCTTCTTAATAAAAAGTCTGCTGATTAGTAAGGTTGAGTTCAAAATCAGGTTCAAATTCAAATCTTAATGCTGATCAGTAAGCGACAATGACAATGACAATCACACATGGGCAGTGCCTACACCCAGCCTACACCGGTGTAGGCACCAACCTCGCAACCTCGCACGACCTGGCAGACCAACCTCGCAGCACTCGCCGGTCAAGTTTTAAATGTTTTAGTGAAGCCAAGCAATGACGTAACCCACTCTAAAATTTCACTAAAAAGTCGTCTGCGAGATTGTCGTCGGACAACGTCGCAACATGTCTGCGAGGTCGCTAGAAGACAACCTCGAAACATGTCTGCGAAGTTGCTAGAAGACAACGTCGCAACATGTCTGCGAGATTGTCGTCGGACAACGTCGCAACATGTCTGCGAGGTCGCTAGAAGACAACCTCGAAACATGTCTGCGAAGTTGCTAGAAGACAACGTCGCAACATGTCTGCGACGTTGCCATAAGACAACTTCGCAACATGTCAGCGAGGTTGCTAGAAAAGCCAACCTCGCAACATGTATGCGAGGTTGCTAGAAGACAACGTCGCAACCATACATGGGCGTGGGTTTTCACCCCCCCCCCCCAGAAGGCAACCTCACCCCCCCCCCCCCAGACAGGTGCTTCACCCCCCCCCCCGACTGCTGGACGGTGGCTCACGAAAGCAGCAGGACAAGCTGCTCCGCACCCCCCCCCCCCCGGTGGCTGGCTCACCCCCCCCCAGAATTGGCCAGCTGCCCACGTATGGTCGCAACATGTCTGCGAGGTTGCTAGAAGACAACGTCGCAACACGTCTGCGAGGTTGCTACAAGACAACATCGCAACATATCTGCGAGGTTGCCAAAAGACAACCTCGCAACATGTCTGCGACGTTGTTAGAAGACAACCTTGCAACATGTCTGCGATGTTGTTAGAAGACAAATATGTTCACGTATGTTATGAGTTATGCTCGAGCCTGGATTCGTTCTGGTGGGATGAGAACAGATGATCACACCAAAAAACGAGTTAAGCCTAGAAATGAACTGCCGAAGAGCAATTTATTTTAACATGAAATTAACTTACTACAAATTATAAGGGAACTTATTCATAATGTGTACATATTTTGGATTTTTCACTCAGCAGCCTTGAGGATTTTTTCCTCTTGTCTTGTCCTTTCTAAAACTTCTTAGGTTTAATATTTCGTCCTCAGAAATCCTGCCAGCTTAGCCTAGAGAATCCTGCCAACTGAGCCTAGACGATGCCTTAAAACATCATAACGCACTCAAAACTATCCAAAAACAAATATTATAGGCATTTTTGGCTTCGAACTTTGGCCTACGTTCACTTCCAAAAACAATGAAAATGCCATTTTCAAGGGGTCATAGCTCAAAAAATCCAAATTTGTGGATAGGGGTTCTATTACAAAAAATGCTTCCCTCAAGGTGGTCTACTCCAAAAAATGGGTTCACTATTCCCCCCCCCCCAACTGCACTTGATCCGAGGTTTGGATGTCTTAATCATATTTAAATAAGTTATAAAATATAAATACAATCTAAAACTTTTTGGATTAAATTCGGATAAAATTTAGACATTCTTAAGATGTCACTGTGGATTGGTTCATCAGTAAATGCTCCTAACCAATCAGTTTTAGGCACCTTAATTTCGTCCGAAATTTGTCTAAACGTTTTCATAATAAATTTATACAAATTTAAGACACATTAAAAATGTCGAAATTTTATCCGAATTGTAGCTAAAAAACTTGTTAAATAATTTACAAAATTTTCGGACAAAATTAAGACATCCGAAATTTCATTAAAACGTCCGAAAACTTTACGAATACCATATAAATAGGTCCGAAATCTGTCCGAATATCTTCCGAAGTCTTAGATGCTGATTTATAGGGAATTCGGATTGCTGGTTTTCCTGTGGATTGCAGGGATCTGGGGGCGGCAGCCCCCAGAAGCTGGAGCATTGTTAAAATTTTGAAATAATATTTGCATTGATGGCCGGTCTATAAAAACTAAATGGGGAAGATATCCTTGTTTAAAAATTTGTCTGAACATCCACTCCACTCCACCCACCGCACGGTTTTTAATTAAAAGCCACACAAAATATATAACTAAATACCAATAATAGTTGTTAGCATTACTCATTATTAATACAACATAGCAGATATATTATGTATATACATTAGAGCAGTAATGAATTGGGAGCGAGATCCCCTCGAAAGAAAATTTTGGGAAATTTTTGAAATTTCAGTGTCATTTTGCTCAATTGGGGACCTGCCGGAAAATTTTTTTCAGTGGTGTCATAAAACCAACGAGGGACCACAGGAAAAAAGTGAAAAAAGGAGGGGGGGCTGAAATCGCGAAGGGGGGGGGGCTAAAACCGCGAAGGGGGGGCTGATGCCCCCCTACCCCCCCCCCCCCCCCCCCCTGGGTACGCCACTGCTCATCGGCTCATAGTGCTGTCTGTAAAACTATAACATGTCACTGTGTCTGTAATTAAAAAGGCGTGTCTAAAATTTGTGGATTTGGTGGCTCACGAACCGAAAATTTTCAAACCTCTGCTCAGCAACACCCCCCCCCCCCGGAACAGCTGCAGGCAACCTCGCAAAGGTCGGAACTGGTGTAGGCTAGAATTTGGGAGTCTGCCCATGTATGATGACAATATTCATAAATCCTTCCAAAAATACAGACCAGTTTGCTTAATACAGCCGCTCGCCTGTAATAAATTTTAAATTGAAAATTACATAGAACAACTTAAAATGTTTTTAAGCTTTTAAAATACGTAAAACCACGTTTTGGCAACGGTTTAAATGTTAAAAACTTCATATAATACTGACCGAAAAAGGACTTTCACTGGGATCTTGAAATGGATTTGGATTCACTCCAGCCATATCAAATCACAACTGCAATTGACTGCAACTGTTAAACAGTAATCGAAAATCTGCAATAAATATACACATACGGTCAAAATTCGGCCCCGCCGAATCTGCAGTGCAGATTCTGCACCTATATATACACACATAGTGAGGGTCAAACTGAAGAACAGGGGATTGTTTTACCCCTGAAGAGAAAAAAATTATTTTCAGCTGCCATGTGCTTCACACCCCATCTATTAATAAAGATATAGAACCCCCATCGTCAGCCAAGCCCTCAATCTAATCTCTCTCTACCCCAAACTAGGCGTCGCCCTTTTTAACATATAATCGTCGTACCAGAACAAAAGCAGTCCAGTGTTTTTTTTTGCGTCAAATAGTGCGAAACGCCGCACTTTTTTTTGAAATTTTGCACTTTTTTTGGCCTAGTGCGTCCCGTGACGCACTTTTTTTCGGCTGAGACTGAAAGCGTCACAGCTGATTTGGCCAAAAAGTGCCGAAAATAGCACTTTCGTCGCGAAAATTTTTCCAAAATTGCGTCAAATTCATCAAATTTGTATAATTTTCTGATGTGTATAGCGTTTCAGCTTAACAAACAAACGTTTATTCAATAAGGGCATAGTTAGGATGCAGCACAGAAGTACATATAAATAAACAAAATCAATGCAGTACTTTGCTTCTAAAAAAAAGAAAAAGTAACAATAAAGCAGATTATAGCAGGGTTGGTTTTTTTCCGGAAAAAAATTATGGCCGGAAAAAAACCGGTTTTTTTCAGGTTTTTTTCCGGTTTTTTTCCGAGTTTTTTTCCGATGTCCAAAATTGATGGTAAAGTAGTTCTGAAGTGTAATTTTACATTTTGCGTCTTAGTAACGTCATTATTATTCACTGGTGACTCTTCAATGGTTATTACGCTTCTTCTGGACTAGATAGATGCGATAACTACCATAATAGCAAGTGTTTCTGTTTTAAAATTTGTCTAATTAGTTATGGTGGTGTAGGAAGGAGTGTAGGACTAAGGTGGGGTAAGTTCGCGGTCAATTTACCAGTTTACTGGGGGGGGGTTCTAAAGTCGACAGAAGAGTGAAAGGTTCTGGCATTGCAAACTGCTAATACGAAATATTACGAAATGTTAACGCGTCAAATCGCAGAAATAATGCTAACACAAAGAAACTAAAATAAAGATGATAATAATAACCAGAGAAGAAGAAGAAAATAAGAAAACTAGCAGAAACTAAGCATAACACAACAAAGGTATATAGCATCACATTAGTTTACTCATGGAGTGAATCAATATTATTTAAATCGATACGTTTCTAATCACAGATATACATGGGGGGGGGGTCTGGGGGGGGGGCAATCCCCTCCCAGATTTGAGATTCCGGGACAAGCCCCCCCCCCTCAGATTTGACTCACCGGAACAAGCCCCCCTCCTTGATGCTGAAAGAAAGGTGCCCAAACACTCAAAAATTGCTCCAGATCACCGTAAATTGTTTCAAAAATGAAGAAAAAGCCAAAAATTTTCTAAAAATAACCAAATTTTGCCGAAAATTTTGTGTTTTCTGGCAAAAAATCGAAATTTTCGCGTTTTTGTCCGCTCAAACCCCCGAAAAGTCGGGACAAGCCCCCCTAAAATTTTGAAAATTCTGGGACAAGCCCCCCCCAGACCGAGACCCCGTGTACACGTATGTTTCTAATTAATCAAATTTGGCTTAAAACTAAAAAAGTTTTCCCAATTTTTTCCCGGGGGCTGGAACACCAAGACCCCTGCAACTTCTGGCAACGTGATCTTCCATTTTCAATTCTCATTTTTGTGTTAATATTGAAATTAGTGCATTTTAACCCATTACAAAAATCAAAAAGCCATTCCCCCGAAATTTTCCTGGGATTTTTCTGGGTTATTTCTGGGTATTTTTTAGATTTTTTTGGGTAATTTCTGGGTTTTTTCCGGGTTTTTTTCGGGATTTTTCTGGGATTTTTCTCGGTATTTTCTGGATTTTTTCTGGGTTTTTTCTAGGTTTTTTCTGGGTTTTTTCTGGGTTTTTTCTAGGTTTTTTCTAGGGTTTTTCTGAGTATTTTTCGGGTATTTTCTGGGTTTTTTTCTAGTTTTTTTCCGGGTAATTTCTGGGTTTTTTCCGGGTTTTTTATAGGTTTTTTCTGGGTATTTTTTGGGTTTTTTTATGGGTATTTTCTGGGTTTTTTCTAGGTTTTTTCTGGGTTTGTCCTGGGTTTTTTCTCGGGTTTTTCTGGGTTTTTTCTAGGTTTTTTCTAGGTTTTTTCTAGGTTTTTTCTGGGTCTATTCCAGGTTTTCTGGGTTTTTCCTGGGTATATTCTAGGTTTTCTAGGATTTTTCCGGGTTTTTTCTGGGATTTTTTTGGGATTTTTTTCGGTATTTTCTGAATTTTTTCTGGGTATTTTCTGGGTATTTTCTGGGTTTTTTCTGGGTTTTTTCTGGGTTTTTTCTAGGGTTCTTTCTGGGTGTTTTCCGGGTTTTTTCTGGCTATATTCTAGGTTTTCTAGGATTTTTCTGGGCTTTTTCTGGGATTTTTCTGGGATTTTTTTCGGTATTTTCTGGTTTTTTCTAGATTTTTTCTGATTAATTTCTGGGTTTTTTCCGGGTTTTTTTCGGGATTTTTCTGGGATTTTTCTCGGTATTTTCTGGATTTTTCTGGGTTTTTTCTACGTTTTTTTCTGGGTTTTTTCTGGGTTTTTTTCTAGGTTTTTTCTAGGTTTTTTCTGGGTATTTTTCGGGTATTTTCTGGGTTTTTTTCTAGTTTTTTTCCGGGTAATTTGTGGGTTTTTTCCGGGTTTTTTATAGGTTTTTTCTGGGTATTTTCTGGGTTTTTTATGGGTATTTTATGGGTATGTATGTAGAGGAAAGGTAAATCAGAAACCCAAACGGCTTTGGCCAACAGTGTTTTTGTGAAAAAATATGACAAGTCAAAAATTATTTGGAAAATTTTGTCACACTACTTTTTCAATATGCAAAATTTAAAAATATTTAAAAATATACATATGTATCTAATAATAATATAATATCTAATAATAATATACATACATATGTATGTACATATACAATGCGAAATAAATATGTATCCGAAAAATCCCGGAAAATATTCAGAAAAAACCCAGGAAAACCCCAGAAAAAACCTAGAAAAATCGCAGAAAATACCGAGGAAAAACTCAGAAAAAACCTAAAAAAATCCAGAAAATACCCATAAAAAACCCAGAAAATACCCATAAAATACCCAGAAAAAACCCAGAAAAAACCTAGAAAAAACACAGAAAAACCCTAGAAAAAACCAAGAAAAAACCCGGAAAAAAACCCAGGACAATCCCAGAAAAAAACCTAGAAAAAACCCAGAAAAAACCCAGAAAAAACCCAGAAAATACCCAGAAAAAACCTAGAGAAAAACCAAAAAACACCCAGAAAATACCCAGAAAAAATCCAGAAAATACTCAGAAAAATCCCAGAAAAAACCCAGAAAAAACCCAGAAAAAACCTAGAAAAAACCCCAAAAAAACTAGAAAAAACCCAAAAATATCCAGAAAAACCCAGAAAAAACCAAGAAAAAACCCAGCAAAAACCCAGAAAATGCCCAGAAAAAACGTAGAAACTACCCGGAAAAAAGCCAGAAACTGATCTCGATAATCAGAAAAAACCCAGAAAAAATCCAGAAAATACCCGGAAAAAACCGAAAAAAAACCAGGAAACATTCCAGAAAAACCCAAGAAATAACCCAGAAAATTATTTTTAGGGGTTTTTTCTAAACTAGAAAAAACCCGGAAAAACCCAGAAAAAACCCAGAAACCATTTTGGTTTCTGGGTTTTTTCTGGGATTTTTCTGGGTTTTTTTTCTGGGAAAAGTTTTCCTGTGGGTGGCGCTCCTGAAACAACAGAAAAATGTTTTTCGAAAAGTGACCGAAAAATGAAGGAAAAATGGAGGAAATGCAATTTGAACCAATTTTAAAATATATATTCCTTTAATTTTTCTATTTCATGCATTTTTCCTACATATTTTGCCGTAATTTTGGTTTTTTCCCTTCAACTTTCGTTCATATTTCTACACATTTTCCTTCTAAATTTGGCTTAATTTCAGTCACATTTCCGCTAAATTTCAGTTACTTTTCTGTTATTTTTCAGCAATATTTCATTTAAATTTCGGTCATATTTCCGCTAAATTTCCGCAACTTTTCTGTTATTTTTCACCTAATATAACAGAACTTCACTTCACTCACTAACCTAATATTTCACTTATATTTTCGTGAAATTTCTGCTAAATTTCCGATACTTTTCGGTGACATTTTAGTTAATTTTTGGTCAAATTTCTGCCGCACTTCCTCAAAATTTCCTTCTTATTTCCATTTAATTTCAGCCACGGCCCGTATTCACATACTAACACTAATGCTTAAACTTAGTATTTACCCTTAGTGTTTTTATTTAAGCGCTTAGCAAATACTAGCGCTTGTGTTTCGGTTTTGTATTCACATACTTGAAGTTTAGTGTTTGGCTTAGTTGTTCGTTTCTTTGCGCTTGTTGATTGGTGTGTTGGTTGATTGTTGAGTGTTGATTGTTGAGCTCTCCTTCCTGCAAGACTCAACACGTGTGAGTGTACGTTTTCAAAAATACTAAAATTTACGCTTCGGTTAGATTTAGACTTAGGCTGAGGCCCAGGCTTAGTTTTATTGTTAATTTGAAATTTTTGTTTATGTGATGAGCCTCACTGGAAGGAAAGGCACGTGGTTTGTTGTGGGCAAGGGTTATGGGATCAAGTGCAGTTGGGGGGGTAGTGGACCTATTGTTTGGAGTAGAGCACCTCAAGTGAAGCATTTTTTGTAAGATAACGCCTATCCATAAATTTGGATTTTCTGAGCTACATAAGAATGACCCCTTGAAAATTGCATTTTCACTGTTTTTGGACGGAACGTAGGCCAAAGTTCGAAGCCAAAAATAGCTATAATCTTTGTTTTTGGATATTTTTGAGCGCATTTTGATGTTCTAAGGCATCGTCTAGGCTTAGCTGGCAGGATTTTTCCGGAAAATTTCGATTTTTTAGTACCTAAGCCTAAGCCTGAACCTAAGCCTAAGCCTGATAGTAAGCCTAAACCTAAGCCCCATTCTAAGCCTAAGCCCTAAGCCTAAGCCTAAGCCCAAGCCTAAATTGAGGCCCAGTTTGAATTTGGTCAGAAATTGAACGTTTCTAGTGATTTTGGCCAATTTTTCGGCAGGAACGGGGTCAAAGTGCCTTTGTTTTGATTCCAAAAAACTGTAAACATTTTTCCAACTCCATTTAAACACGTTCAGAGCGCAAAAATCCCCGGTTTCCGAAAAAAATTACGAAAACGTCCCTCACTGAGGGTTCAGATTTCGGGGGGTCATATCTCAGAAAATCCAAAAAATGAAATAGGGGTTCTTGAAACAAAAATGCTTCTTCCTTCCAAGGTGCTCTACTCAAAAAATAGATCCACTATTCCCCCCCGCAACCGCATTTAACCCGGGTTATGTTGACTGGGGGTGGCTTTTAGCCGCTTTGCAAAAGCAGCAAATTAAATATGTGTTACCTTATGGTGATCAAACTGCAGACTGATATTATGACTTAAATGGTGATAATTTCCGACAATTAGCCCGAATATGATGAAAAATTATATATGATTTTCGACAAAACTTGACTTTTTTGAAAAGCCATTAATCAACGTTTTCACCCTTCAAAAATGCTAAAAATGAACTCAGCGCACTAAAAAACGTTTAAACTGATCTTTTTCGGCAATGAAAAGTTGAAATGGAATTTTCCCCCATTCTTCAGTTGCACCCCAAAAATCTGAACCTTGAATGAGGGACGTTTTTACAATTTTTTACTGAAAATCTTACTTTTTCCGTTTCAAACGTGATTAAATAGAGTCACAATAATGTTTTAGAATTTTTAGAATCAAAACAGAGGCTCTTTGATCCCATACCGTCCGAAAATTGGCCGAATTTGCTAGAATCGTGCGTCCAATTTTTGACCAAATTTAAACTTGGCCTTAATTTAGGCTTGGGTTTGGGTCTAGGCTTGGGTTTAGGGCTTAGGTTTAGTATGGGGCTTAGGCTTAACGAAAGTTTAAGGACAGCCCTTGTCACTCACCATTCTTCAATTTTTTCCTGTATACAACGCATTGCATTTTTCAGGTTTGTTAGTCACCATAGGTCAATTTTTAGCGCTTTTTTATCTAAGTAAGTTAAAAGTTCGAACTAGTATCAATTTCGCCAAAAAATCCGCTCTGTCAAAATTCTAGCTAAAAAGTGACAAAAAGTTTTCCGCAAAAATACGAACATTTAGTAGAAACGAAAACGCTCACATGATAAAATCTGACTTTCTGAACACGATGAGTGTAAAAGTATCACAATCGACCGAGTATATATTTACAATGTTATAGTTAGTTCAAGTTGGGTGACAAGGGCTGTTTTTATACGTTCGTCTAGGCTTGATATCAGGATTGGGCTTAGACCTAGGTTCAAGCTTTGGCTTAGGCTTAGGCTTTAGGCACTAAAAAATAGAAATTTTCAGGAAAAATCCTGCCTGCTTAGTTTACTGAGTATGTATAAGCAGTGGAAATCTTGCTAAAAAAGCATGGAAAATGACGTCTGCTTAAACTGAAATGTATTCGTAACAATGTGGAAAAAAGTACAAATTTGAAAAGCACGACAATTGAAGCAGAAACTTTTAAGAAAATGTACGGAAAAGTAAACAAAGGCCCGTTTTCACATACTAAGTGTAACGCTTAAACTTAGTGTTTTCACTTAGTGATAGCGCTTATAAGCGCTAAGAGTTATTCACAAACTTGAACTTCTACCATGCTAAACATACTTAAGGTGGTAGTTTCGTTTATGCAGTTTTTGGTGCAAACATCGTTATCCTTGACCAATTTACATTAAATTTAGCACACTTATCTACCACCCAAAGATACATATGTGTACCAAATTTGAAATTGAAATTCAAAGCATAAGGGATTTTACAAGCCAAAATCACTTTTTTTACAGTTTTGTGATGTTTTTCGCGCATTATTTAGTCAATAAATTCTTTTTACGCCTACGTTCGCGTGATTTCTGCCTAATAACTGCTGAAATTACTTAGTAGAACCTAGCAGACCCTTCGATTTTCAATAACATTGACTCTGTAGGTAAACATTACGCGTCAAGTTCTAATTACAAGTGACTTTACCACCAGCTGATTTAGATTACACTGATGGTACCCCAGAGGTAAATTTGAACTGGCACTAATACTGCATATTATACTACAGTACAATCAGTCTATACTGTGCCGTAAAGACGTAAATTCGTGGTTATATTGAGACGAAATGTGACAACTATGCCATTCAAAATTTCAACTAAAAATTCAAGGGTAGCTCTATCTATATCTACAGCCATTTCATTGTTCAACTGCAAAATAACATGTGAATAGTTGACACCAGCTTCACCCGCAGCCGTAGGATCGATTCATACCTACAGCCGTATGTCCGTTCAGCCGGCAAAATTACGAAATATTCAAGCGACTAAGTTTATAGGATAACTAATTTACCTATTTCTGACACCTAGATCACTTTCTTACAAAATATTCAAGCCTCTCAGTTTATAGGATATGCAATGTTACCGGCTGATCTGACATGGAGCTGTACGTATGAATTGACCCTTATACTTCAAAAACTTCGGCAGAATGTGAGCAAACCTACAAATACGAGCCACAGCACATTTCAATGTGCTTTGTCTGGAACCTAGATAATATACTTCCTTACTTACAAATCACAAGTACACACTAGATTTCTAAAGCTCAGTCTATTTTGCTCACTTTTTTCAAGCTAAGACACGATATATTCTGTTCATGACCGGTTTTACCACGATTGCATTGTAGTGTCTCACTTTCACAGCCAAAGAAAAGGTGACATGCTAATTGCTAACTGACAAACTTAGACTGATTCTCGCTCACAATCCCTCAGAAAGCGTTATGCATCTGACTCCTTTATTCCTGCACATTATATTTCTGTAACAGTGAGACGTTACAATACACTCATAGTATACTACGTCTGCTGCTATGCTAAAAACTGTTTTTCAAGTTTTTATTGACATACATGAAAAGTGAAAGAAACAGAATAAACAACGATTAGTCTCAATTCACACTCACACCCCTATGTCCGTCCAGTCGGCAACATAACTAACCACGCCAATGCTAAATACTACTGGTAACATGAATCTTTCATAATTTGGCCGACTGAACGGACATACGGCTGTAAGTATGAATTGATTCTCCCACATAAAAGTAGGCAATCATACATGGGCGTGGAGGGTTTTCACTCCCCCCCCTCCCGTCAGATCGCGGGCTCACCCCCCCTCCCGACAGGTGCTTCACCCTTCCCCCCAGAATGTTTTGTAAG
>JASANF010020974.1:0-13355 GCA_030248245.1 Trissonchulus sp. WLG1_4
TCGGTCATGTGTTGACAAAAGAAGGCATTAAGCCAGCCATGGGAAAAGTTGATGCTATTGCCCAGTTTCCGAGCCCGAACAACGTCAAAAAGGTGCGCATATTCATGGGGATGTGCAACTACTATCGCAAATTTATCCCCCGATACGCAGAAATTTTGCGCCCTATATATCGGCTACTGCGTAAAGATTGCACATTTGACTGGGACGACGCCTGTGACAAGAGTTTCGAGGAGCTCAAAAAGTGTCTGATGACAGCGCCATGTTTGGCCTACCCTGACTATAGTAAAGAGTTCGTTTTGGTCACAGATGCGTCGCGCCTAGGCTTAGGAGCAGTTCTAGAGCAAGAGGATGACAAGGGTAAACGGCACCCTATAGCTTTTGCAGCCAGATCCCTCTCCCGAGTGGAAGAAGGGTATGGAAATACCCATTTAGAGTGTTTAGGGATATACTGGTCGGTGACACACTTTCGTCACTATCTGTTGTCTAAGCCGTTCACTATATACACGGACCATAAAGCCCTACAGTGGATGCTTAATGCAGATTCCAAAGTTTATTGGGGCCAAGTGGCTCGTTGGGCTATAGCCATGTCCGAGTATAAGTATAAGGTCATCCATAAGCCGGGCAGACTGAACGTGGTAGCCGATGCGTTGTCACGCAATCCACCAGCAAATTCGGGACCTGAAATAGAGGAACTGGATCCATTAGCCGACCTATGCGCAGGTGTGACATACTTAGCGCAGGCGGCAGGAGACCCGCAAATTCCAAATACAATCTCTATGGTGCAGTGGAAACGGGCAATAGCAGACGACAAATTTTCCACAGCAGTTATAGCGTTTTTAAGTAGGAAAATTTTGCCCGACGACGAACATCTAGCGCTATACCTTCGCCGTTTCGGACATGACTTCACTTGTGTCGACGGGTGTTTGTATAGGTTCCACATTAGCTTGAAGGGTACCCGTGTAGGGACCTCCACCCAACTCCTTGTCGTGCCACCAGAGTTTCAGCAACAGTTGATCGAGGAGTGCCATGTAGAACCAGTTGGAGGCAGTCATGCCAGCTACGGCACCACACACTTTCGGGTGGCATCTCGTTACTATTGGCCAACACTGACTAAGGACGTTCTAGAGTTCCAAAAGAAATGTCGAACCTGTGCATTCTGCGAGAAAGGACCGCGAAAGTCGCAGGCAGTGTTGCGCCTACTACCAACAGTAACGGCTCCGTTTGAGCGTGTCGCAATGGACATAACCAAGGCACCAGAAATTCCAGGTGGCAGTAAAGCCATACTTGTCATCGTCGATTATTTTTCGAGATGGGCCGAAGCATACCCATTGAAGGGACAGACGTCCCAAGAGGTAGCACATGTTTTTACAACGAAATTCATTGCGACACACGGGGTGCCACGGGAAGTGCTAACGGACAGAGGCGCAAATTTCGTCTCCAACTTTGCCAAAACAGTCTATCAGTATTTTGGCGTGGGAAAGCTTCAAACAACGAGTTACCACCCACAATCCAACGGACTAGTTGAGAAATTAAATGGCACTCTTCAGAAAATTATGCGAACAGCCATTGCGGCCAGCGGCAAGGAATGGGAGGAGGTCCTCCCATGGGTCCTCTTTAGCTATAGAAATTCTCCACATTCTGCGTTGAAAGATACGCCGTTCTTCGTAGTGCATGGTCGTGATCCACTGCTACCCACTGATGTTTTGTTTAAGTTGCCAGAGCCTTTAGTTGGAGATGCGGTGCCAGATTATGTGCATAAGCTGCAGGAAAGACAGCGTATTGCTCATAGTGCGGTCCGCGATCATCAGTTGGCATATCAGGAGAAGTATAAGACTCGCTATGATCGTTGCACCAAACCCACGGAGTATGCCGTCCGATCTTTCGTCCTGAAAAACATCACACAGACCCCTGTAGCAACGGGGCAGAAACGAAAATACATGCTCCAGTGGGACGGACCCCACCGAGTGTTAGCTAAGTTATCGGACAACGTATATGAGATCATTAAGCATGGGGTTCCGGGTGCTAAGCCAGAGCGTGTAAGTATACAACGCCTGAAGCCATACTATGGTCCTGAATGCACAGATCAAGACTAGGGTATTAAATTACTAACCTGTTTATGTTTGCACTAAAAATAAAATTAGCATGGGGTTAAATAAGTGTGAAATCACAAATGAAATTGGGTTAGCTTCTTTAAAATAAGGAAAACAAATAAAACAATGACTGAAAAAAAGGGAAATTGAAAAGAAATCAAAATTAAAACCTATTTCGTTTGATATAAGTTTAGGGTTATTTTATGTTCTTATGTTATAGGGGAATATAGGGTAAACACAATAAAAGTAGGGGAATCACGATATATGTTTAATACTAACAAAAACCCTAACTGGTATAACATCTAAATATGATTGATCTGTGTCAGAAAGGCTAAATAAAAATGGTCAGTGGTATGCGTGTATGTTGTAGTTAAGTCGAGTAGGCACTATCCATTCCCCCTCCAACCTAACCATAATGTGTTGATAACCCACCTCCGATTATATCTGTATGTGGTGCACTTAACCGTCTCCGTCCGTATGTCCGGCGCCATGATTCCTTTGAATTGTTAGCGTTCTTCCGCGTTGGTCGGCCGCGTAAAAAACAGCTGCAACTGTGTTGCGCAGGTAAAAAACAAAGGGAGGGCAAGAAGACCAGAGAACAAAAAGAAACAGAAAAAAAGAGAAAAAAAAAAAACCCCGGAGAAAAAGACCGGGAGAACAAAGACCCAAAAACGCCCCCACCAGCGGTTTTTCTTTTTAGGTTCCAACTTAGGGAAAGAGTGTCTGCAAAGGAGTGTGGTGTGAGTGTGTAGGCGAAATGTAGGTAGTCCCCCTACGTACGCGTCCACTCCCCTTCCCCCCCTTGCGTCAGTTCTTTTGTTTTCTTTTTGTCTATACGCGACCGTTCGCGTTCCTTCTTGATCTGCCAATAAAGTGTCCTTCTCTTCGCGATGGCACAAAGAGCAACAACCAGCAAGAAGAGGAAACAAAAAGCCCCCACCGAAAGAGAATCGACGCTTGTGGATCCTCTAGACGACCAGCCAAAGCAAATCTGGGTCATCGAGTCCTACAAAGACCAGGATCGGGCACAGCAATCTCTGGACCGTGTCCAAAACATCACCAAGTACGACCTTCCTTTTTCTCGTGATCATGTCGATGTCCATGTAATTGCAACCATCGCAAAGTGGAACCAGTTCGAAAACCGACTGATCCACAGACTCACTAGGTCGTCCTATGCAGCGTTCGACATCGAAGGGTCGAATATTACCAACATGGGCATTGCGCCCGAGGCAAGCGTGACGATGATCCAGCTATTGTTTCCACCTCTAGACCTCGCTGGGTATAAAAAGGCTGAAATGTTTTTGATTCTGCCGATGACGATTTATTTCGAGACCCAGGAGTTCGAGAATGTGCGGCGGCTTCTGTCGCTAATCATCCAGTCACCACCATGCGCGCTAATTGCCTCGGGTGCACAAAACGACATGCATCGGCTCGCTCGGGCATACAATGTGGATACGTCCACGTCCCTCATTTCACTGAGTCATCTGTGGAATTATCTAGGCGATAAATATAAGCCAACGGAGGGACTATGCCCATTCGATGGGGCGGTCGAGCAAAAGTGGGAGCCATGCAAAACAGATGCTGGGCGTTTATGGTTTCAACACCACTTCGGGGTCGACGATATACTGCCGAAGAAAAGACCGGAGTTCGTTCCGATCCCAAGTCCGGAATGCATGAGCTACGCCATCAAAGACATCTGGTTCGTTTATACCATCATTGAAGAGCTCGTGAAGGTGTGCCGACCATCAAAGATGGAATTTACCGACATGCTTCAGAAGATCTGCGTCAGGCTCTCTAATCGTGAACACCTACCAACCACGCTCAAGATCCTGGAGCGCTTCGAAAAGCCAAAGCTGTCAGAGATGAGCCGGGGGGTGTACTTGACGAGCCGATACCAGCGGATCAAGGTGACGCAGCAGCTTGCCGGGGATAACATCAAGTGGCCAGACCTGTCCAACCCAGTCTACCATCGGGTACGGCGGCAGTGTCTGAGGGATTATGCAGTTCTACGCTATGATGACAGAGTCGAGCCGAAGACAGCCAAACAGAAGAAGATGTGGCGTGAGGCTCAAGACCTGTTGGAAGAAGAAGCTGCAGAGCTGCGCCGGGAAAGCCACGAACTGCTACCAGAAGGTCCACCACCAGAGGTCCTTTCAATGCCATCAGACCCGGATGCCTCCGAAACGTCCAGCGGAGAGAGCGAAGCTGTCGTAGTCCATCTGTCGGCACGCCAGAAGCAAGCGAACGACCAAAACATCAAGAAATGGCTCGAACAGATACCGCCAGAGGAAGTTGTTGTGCAGTTGGAGCACATTGAGCCGGAGCCAGAGCCAGAGGAGGAACCAATGCCAGAAGAGCCGGAGGAGATGGAAGGGAGCCGCAGTGGCGGAGCTACAACACCAATTCTGAGAGTGGTAGAGGAGACAGAAGAGGTGTTCCAAAACACAGGTGCGACGACGGTGGTCCGAGAAGATCGAACGGATCCAGCGTGGAGATTAAGACGAACCAGATCAAGGTCGCAATCTTCACTAACCAAGGAAACCGTGAGAATGGTGATCGAGTCCATCCAACAGCAGAAGCGAAAATTGGAGCCAGAGGAGCGGAAGAAGACGATAGAGGAGCTGGCACAGGACGTCAATGTGGCCTACGAGGCTTTCAAACGACGCAAAACTGGAGAGTCAGCATCCTCTACTATCTTGCCAACGACATCGGCAATCCCGCAGCTGCCGCAAATCCGTGTTCGTCAACCAGAGTTAGCAGCTGTTCGGCCTATTGGTCGGGGTCGTGGAGCCCCACCGAGTATCCAGATGCCGACTCCTCGCTTACCAGGGCTCGAACACATACGCACTGTGTGGGTACCACCGACCGGACCTCTTGTTTTCCAGCGTTCGCCGGGAGGCACAGGTGCGTGGGTACGCGTGCCCAAGTCACCGGAAACACTACCGCCAGTCGAGGTGTTACCGGGGGATGAGCCAAAAATTAAGCCACCGCCGGTTCAGCCAAAGAGCGTACCATTAGTGGTCGACCTCACTGGGGAATCAGACGAAGAAGAACAGCAGCCGTCAACATCTACGGCAAAGGTCACCACTGGTTTGGGCAGAGGAAGAAAGCCAGAAAAGGCGGAGAAACCCAAACCAGCACCCAAAGAACCTCCGACAAAGCCGAAACCATCAGCTAAAGAACCTCCGACGAAGCCGAAACCACCATCGGTGGAGCCACCAACGAAGCCGAAGTCGAAGGAGGAGAAACCCCTCACCAAGATGGCCGAGCGGCCTGGGTTATCCAAAGAGTTCTTGGAAAGGCTCGCCAAGCCGAAGGTGCCTCTTACCAAACCCAACGGCAAAACAACCGTGAAAATGCTGCGCTATGCTATAGCGAAAGTGTGTGGGAATTGGGTACCCAGATGGTTCCGTAGGTATTCGGAAGCAGCGTGTTGGGGCCTAATCCGAGCAGCAGTGCCGAAGCCGTGGGGAAAGCCCTATACATCGTTTGATCCGATTCAAGGATCCGAGGGCATGGAGGTCTACGTCCTCGAACGGGAGTACCAAGCAGAGCAAGAATGGCACATTTGGCTCGATGAATGGGGTATGGCTCGAACGGAATACGTTCGCATACCGGCATGTCTGGACCCCTTGGAAATCGATATCCCTTGGGAAAACATGCCCATCGGCCTGGTTGACTTGGAGAAAGATCCACGAGTCAAAGCCCTATGCTCTGGATGGGAAAAGGTCGATACCGGCGAGGACGAATCCATCGAAGAGCCTACGGTAATCCAAGCCGGAGGTGTCACTGAAGAGGGTACGCCTGTCATCCGTGAACTGTTGGGAGAAGAAGCCGAAATCGAACAACAACCAGCAGTTAATATTACGGAGGAAGGGAAGCATGACCGTCCAGAACCGGAGGTTGAGCAAATGGTGGAGCAGTTTGAAGGGGCGGAGGATAAGCCGGATGGCCCACTCCCAGGTGAACTACCACCTTTGCAAGCAGCGGAGGAGGAGAAAGGAGATCTCCAGGAGCAGGTTCAGGAGCAGTTGGTGGCGGTGGAGCTGGACATGCAGAACCTGAGTACGGAATTTGAACCGTTACCAGGAATTTCAAGAAAGAACTTGCAAAACGGACTAAATGGGAAAGGGTCAATCTTCGTAGGAGCTGAATGGCTTGTGACCTACGGAGTACCGCACGAAACCCATGGTCCTGAAACAACAACCAAATACTATCAGCCAAACGTCCGGTTCTTTCGGGATCCGTTTTACGGCCCAATGGATCCACCAGTCCATCGTCTCGCAGCGGGTTACGTGATAACGCCAAGCGTGCCCAACAACAAGGATCCATACATCATGCGACCGAAATTGACGGAGATGGAGGCCGATGTACCAGCGACAGTGATGAACACAGGGAACATCACAGAATTGAGAGTTCCTGTGAAGTGTTGGTCATCACAGAACCGATGGCAAATTCTTCAGATTCCACCGACTCGAAATGGGGATAACCCACAAACCACAGGGGATGTTCACCCCATAGCAGTGGAACTGGAGTCCATCTTCCGACAGTGGGCACAGCAGGGCAATCACCGAATTCAGCGTCATTTGGCGATTCCGAGCGAGAAGCTGAACCTCATCGAACGAGCATGTCTCCGGAAATTCGCAGCTTGTATCTTGTGGAGTTTGCATGACCGGGAACTAGAGGACCAGGAACAAACGAATGATCCGTACGACCGTCCAGTGCTACGGCCGAGGGACAACCGAATTCTCCGATTGTTCATTCCAGCCTTGTATTCACGTGATGGTATGTTAGCCTACAAGCCGATCTACATCGAGGCATGGGCTACCAGCCGTGATGCGGCATTGGGAACAGCTCTCGGGGTAGTATGTCCATCTATCCATCTGGTCCCCGAGCTGATGAACATGACCGTCAACTGGAAACTGAAACGAACCAAAGGATGGGCACGGAATCTGCTGATTTATGCAGACTGCCTGCAAGAAATCCTGATGGAGAAGGTCAAGGAAGCCAGACAAGAACGACGACCGCGACCTCAGGTCTATGGCTTCTTCACCAAGATCTTCAGTTTCTCTAACCATCATGTGGTCATGGAGGAGGTCCCACAACCGGCCAAGCCAAAACAACCCGAGCACCCCCAGCAGCAAGCTCGATCGTTCAATTACGAAAGGGAAGCAGTTCAGCAATACGTAACTGAACGAAGACCAAACATATACGTATTGCTAAGTCGGACTAAACGGACTAAACGGTTTAAAATAAGTCTGCTGCTTAATTTTAGTCCGAACCCATTCCTAAACTACCACCGGATTAAACTTTTTAGTCCGATCCCGTTCCTAAACTACCACCGGATTAAACTCTCAGCTGGACTAAAATTAGTCCGATTAAAAAATTTCCGTTCCTAAACCTGATTTAAATAAGTCTGTTTAGTCCACTCGCTGCATTTTACACGGAGTTTTAGTCCGCGATTCGTTGCGCGGATTAAACGGACTTAACTTCCCGGTGCCCCCCAATTATTCTCTTGCTACTTATCACTACCTTAACCAATTTGGACGATCTATATATCAAATTATAGCTGAATAATTGGGCTATTTTATAGTGTATTTTAAATATCTGGTATAAAAAATGTATTCCAAAAAATCTTCGTCAAAATTGCTTTTTTTGGTCGATTTCCAACAAATTCTTGTCAAAAATTAAATAACAAATTTTTGATATGTTAAAAAAATAATATTGTTTTTTTATATGATATGATATGTTTGATATTTTAATCAAAAATAATCCAAAAAAATTGTCGGATTCGAACATCCAACCTATCTGGCCGAAGGCGAACGCTCTGACCACTCGGCTACGCTGGCCTGAAGCATTACGTGCTAAATAGTCTTTATATACAATGGAGATTAAACAATTAATAGATTGTCATTTGCAGCTAGTTTTTTTATATTATGTGCAGCTGCAAATACATTTTTATATTGCGAAAACGCTGTTTTCAATCAGCGAGTTAATTGTCAACTTCAACTGCTCAGCCAATCAGAGTACAGTTTGTAGGCGGAGACAAAACTGATTGGCTGGTGCGAAAAAACATTATAGTGGCACCAGAATACAAATTTATCAGTGTCGGGAAGTTTAAGTTTAGGAATGACACCGGACTAAATTAAGTCCGACTAAATTTAGTCCGATTATAAATTTGGGCCATTCCTAAACTACCGGACTAAACGGTTTAGCGCGAAAAATGAAGTCCAGCTTGATCGGACTAAACGGACTTGAAAATCAGCGCTCTAGCTGTTAAGTCCGTTTAATCCGGAGGTTTTGGAATGGCTTTTTTCAGTATAATTTTTAAACCGTTTAGTCCGATTATAATTAACCCTTTAATCCGGTAAAGGAATAGGCCCTAGGAATAGCCGTTATAGCCGGGCTATAGCTCGGCTATAGCCATTTCACAGAATTGATGAGCCCGCGCTGTCAATTGGCTATTAGCGCTATAGCCATTATTTGACTAGGAATAGCCGGTATAGCCCGGCTATAGCTCGGCTATAGCCATTTCACAGAATTAATGAGCCCGCGCTGGCAATCGGCTATTAGCGCTATAGCCGCGTTTTGACTAGGAATAGCCGGTATAGCCCGGCTATAGCTCGGCTATAGCCATTTCACAGAATTAATGAGCCCGCGCTGGCAATCGGCTATTAGCTCTATAGCCGCGTTTTGACTAGGAATAGCCGTTATAGCCGGGCTATAGCTCGGCTATAGCCATTTCACAGAATTCATGAGCCCGCGCTGTCTATCGGCTATTAGCGCTATAGCCATTATTTGACTAGGAATAGCCGGTATAGCCCGGCTATAGCTCGGCTATAGCCATTTCACAGAATTAATGAGCCCGCGCTGGCAATCGGCTATTAGCGCTATAGCCGCGTTTTGACTAGGAATAGCTGTTATAGCCGGGCTATAGCTCGGCTATAGCCATTTCACAGAATTGATGAGCCCGCGCTGTCAATCGGCTATTAGCGCTATAGCCGTGTTTTGACTAGAAATAGCCGTAAATGACCGGCTATAGCTCGGCTATTGCCGGCTCAGTAGGGTGTTCCAGCATGAAAGCTACAGATTGAAAAAAGTTGTGTGGCCTGGTCAGAATCGAACTGCCAACCAATCGGTTACCAGTTCAACTGCTTTCCTATTGAGCTACAGGCCACCTGAAAGCCTATCAATAAACTATCTATATAAGTAGATCAATTACACAGTTCAGTGTCATGCTAACAGAGTTACCGGTGACGTCAGAACATGGTCACTATGTGTAAAACAATTATTTTTTGCCACGGGGTGTCCCCCCCCCCTTTTTCTATAATTAAATTATTGCTCAATATACCTACATTTTTACCGTGCCCCATTGGAGCAAGTTTTTGTCGTTCGTTCAAAATCTGCAGTTATTGCGAGTATTCTAGATGACTTGGTGGCTTAGCGACAGAGTGTACGCTTGATAACCATAAGGTTGGTGGTTCGATTCCACTACAAAGTCATCTTCATTTTGTATTTTTCATTTTTCGTTTTGGACGTTGGAAAAATCGCCAATGCTGGCAGCAGCTATAGCCGGCTATTTCAGACCAAACAGTGTATTTGTAACGGCTATAGGCGGCTAAAGCCGAATCGCCACTTCTAGGGGGTCTCTACTTGATTTCAAAAATAGCCATAGTCTGGCTATAGCCACGATTCTTCAGTCAAAACTTGGCCATTTGAAAATCGCCAAAATAGCCGCGGCGAGCTATATCTATGGCGAATCAGCACAAGTGGAAAAATAACCACTGCTGGCAGCAGCTATAGCCAGCTATTTCAGACCAAACAGTGTATTTGTAACGGCTATTGGCGGCTATAGCCGAATCGCCACTTCTAGGGGGTCTCTACTTGATTTTAAAAATAGCCATAGTCTGGCTATAGCCACGTTTCTTCAGTCAAAACTTGGCCATTTGAAAATCGCCAAAATAGCCGCGGCGAGCTATATCTGTGGCGAATCAGCACAAGTGGAAAAATAGCCACTGCTGGCAGCAGCTATAGCCGGCTATTTCAGACCAAACAGTGTATTTGTAACGGCTATTGGCGGCTATAGCCGAATCGCCACTTCTAGGGGGTCTCTACTTGATTTCAAAAATAGCCATAGTCTGGCTATAGCCACGTTTCTTCAGTCAAAACTTGGCCATTTGAAAATCGCTAAAATAGCCACGGCGAGCTATAGCCGCGGCGAAACAGTCTAATCGGCAATATGTGCTAAAAATCGCCACAGCTATTGCCGGCTATTTTAGACAAATCCGTGTATAATAATTGGCTATAGCCGAATCGCCGTTTCTCCGAGGCATCTAAAAAACCGTGATACATGGGAAACTTACCTTTCAGGCTCACGGGTAACAAACAGCCAACTGTGCAGTTGACCGGTTGTTGCTCAACTGCAAACAGTGTCAGATTTCTACGCTTCCTCAAAAGCAAAAGTTCTAAAATTTGGTTCACTCATGAACCTGTTCGGCTTCTTCAAAATGAAAAAAACCGCCAGCGTCTACTGATTCGCTACGGCGAGTAAATCAATTTTTTTGTACAAGTTGAATTTGGTGAAATACTATTTAGTTACAGCAGTTAGCGCTATAAATTTTTCGAAACCCATTAGGTAGTACTTTCTGCTACTTCTGTGCCAAATTAGAGCATTCATGATGTCAGCATAAATTCTTGGTGCATCAGGTTAGAAAGCGGCTAACCGCTAATCTTCATCATGTACGTGCAATATTTTGTGACAGTGCAACAACCGGACAAACCATCAAACACGTGTAAAATTTGTGCTGCAACAACCGGCCAACTGCAGATCAGAGTTTTAAGATTGCTTCGGAAAAAATGTCAGTTCAAGCTTTTCGGCTGAAATTTTACAGCAAAACAGAGAGAAAGTTGAGGTTTAATTTAAGCTACTGCTTGTAAAAAACGGTTGAATAAATGCTTGATCAAAGTGTTGCAAACTTTAAAGTCGATTTTCTCATTTTCAACTTTTTGTAAGTTAGCCGGTTGTTGTTCTAGGGGACCGATATTAGAGCTACTGCGCGAGCGTCACATCAATGTCTAGTGCAAAAGTTACACTGTAAGCTGGAAAAATGTCAATGTGCGTTTGTTTACTTCATGTGTGTCACATAGTGCGCGGGTGTCACATTGCATTTTTGGTCATGAAAGAATGAATACACTTCTCACTCATCAAAACAACCCATTCCTGGTAATTTGTTGTTAGATAATTAAAACTCTTTCCAGTTTTTGCATAAACAACTTATTGTAAGATTGCATAAAAACGCATTGAACTTTTGCATACACATTTTACAATAAGATAATTATCTGCTGCACAAAAGGTTTTAGCTGACCTGCTGGTCAGCTTACTTGAACGTAATTCTTAATACTTACTGAAGGTTTTGCCGCAGGTTGGGCTTGTTTCATTGTGTTCTTACATATTTCTAGTCGCAATTAATGCCCTGAATGCTTGTGCTATGTGTTTACGGTTTTCATGACAGCAATGTATCCTTAAAGCATATTTTTTCACCTGTAAGCATTTTTAAGTCCACTTCTAGAGGTCGATTCCTACCTTCAGCCAATTGAACTAGTACTTCAAGTGTATGGTAAGTCTGGGTACCTAGCCAACCCTCAAACAATCAAAACTTTACGGTATGTGACTAGCGTAAGGGTGGTCAGCCTGAAACGCTTGTGTTTACTTGGCGTTTTTTGCAGAAATCAAAAATCAGAAATCAGAAATCAAAAATCAAAATCAAAATTATAAATTTAAAAGTCTGCATCAAAAATCAAAATCAAAATTCCAAATTTTCGGCAACGGATCAAAAATCAAAATCAAAATTCCAAATTTTTGGTAACGCATCAAAAATCAAAATCAAAATTCAGCAAAATTGCTAAATCAAAACACACCTAGTCAGTGCTAACGAGTAACGACACCGTGTTTCTGGCCAGCTTCGTTCGAGACGTACGAAACTTAGGACATCGTTTGAAAAGGAAAAAAGAACCGTTTTTAGATGATATACACATTAGTCAGACACATGGTATCAGTGATGAACTACTCTGAAGTCTGAATCACAAAATATTACCAGTGAAAATTACACGTTTCAAACAATTATTCCATATTCGGTCGAATACTACATAAATACAGCACATTCTATAAATATATCACATAAAAATTTATAAAACATAATACTTATCTGGTAAAAAATGGCCCGTTTACTGAAAAATTAGAATCCGCGTAATTCAACGTTGAACATAGAACACATATATATTTCTTTAAATAAAAAATTAATAAAATAAGCACTGCTGATAGTTTTAATGCACAAAAACAATTACAAAAACTTTTCGGTTTGAGTAAGCCAATTTACTTACTGAACGCTGACCTGAACAAAAAAACTGTTTACATACATACGCAACCTAGACGCCACGTAACATCGACATGCTAAACCAGGGATTAATTTATAGACTACGTTGAACTCGGGCAATCATAGACTGGCAGCCAAGCCAAGATTACGGAAGGTGAATCTTTCATGAGTTTACTTTTGCTACTCGACCTATTCAGTCAAGAGCAACAAAAATTATGTAGGAGGGCGGAGGTGCGCCCCCCGCCCAAGTTTCTTCAATTTCCAAAGTGAAAGAGTATATATTATATATGTACTGAAGAGCACCCTTTGGTCTTTTATAATCTGTCTAACAAACTTTGAAGAAATTTCTGTTAAAACTATACATAACTATACATTTTTTAAGCGCTCCCCCCCAATTTCATACTAAATCCGCTGCTGATTGCCATTTTGCCAACTATTGACAACACATGCAATTGCATAAACCGACAACCATACTCCTTATACAACAAAAAATTTCATCGGCGGGACCAAAAGAAGTCTACGTCGCGTATTTAAGTAGTTGTAAATTAAAAATTTTGGTCTAGGCTACGTGGCGTAGAGGCTATATGTACACAAACAAACATGTATAAAACACAAAGAATGTCACGCTTTTATGCATCGTTCCCAACTAATTAGCACAGCCAAGGCTTTGACAGAATAATAATATATATACATTTTACACACTTAACTTCAAGAACTTGGAAGCTTAAGCCTGTTTCACACGATGGGGACAACGCGTGCGGCCCCTTGGGGGGTAATTCAATTATCTATCTAAATCAAAGTTATTCGAACCCAACGCGACTTTATGGTTTTGCATATGTATTTCATATTTACGCCCATTATTTATTTCAGATTTCTCCCTAGTGAGAGCAAG
>JASANF010020977.1:0-13779 GCA_030248245.1 Trissonchulus sp. WLG1_4
GACTGTCAATCAAATCAACTTTACTTCTGTATGTCTACGAAGCATTGAAACAAAAAAAGTTATACGAAACAATAGTTATTTACAATTTAGATACTATCCAATGACTGTATTTATTTTAAGGTTTGGTGCATGGTTTTTTTTGTGTAAAATAGGGTGTATTTACACACCGGCCGCCTAATTTACACAGCAAAAAATAAAAATACACACTGATTTACACAGCCCCATTTGCCCCCAAAAGTTGATTAAACGGCCTATTTTGGTTGTAAAATTTACAAAAATTCGCGAAGTGGCGATTGCAGCCTGTAACCTCTTTGTGCCAACAAAATTAAGTCTATTTTTTGACCAAAAAACAAAAAATCTTCAGTTTCTGCTCCTAAACGGCTTATGATTTTTTTATTTTAGCATTTGTTTTTATGCACTTGAAAGTTGACAGTGAAAAATCTGACATGCTGAGCTTGTCTGTGCCATTTCTTGTAATACTTTAAACTATACCCGGATTTAACCCGGTTTTATACCCGGATTTGAAAAAATTGTGTAGGATCTGGCTGATAAAACAACTCTCTATCTGTGTGAACCATACATGTACACGGGGTTTTGGCTTGGGGTTGGGGCTTGTCTCAGATTTTTTGAAATTTTAGGGGGGCTTGTCGGATAACTTGAACTGACAAAAACGCTAAAATTTTCGATTATATATACTCTCATATATATTTTTTATTTTCGTATGTAGGTCGAGTATCAAAGGCGAAATATTAGTTTTCGCGTGCAAAAACGGTCAATTTTTACCTAAAAAATACTAAAATACACACTTTTAAATATTTACACAACAGACCCTTAATTTACACAGCAAATTTTTAATTTACACATCATTTACACAGTGCCGATTTTGAAAAAAAAACCCTGGTTTGGTGTGATTCTTGATATTACTCGCATATTGTATTCAATTAATGACACAAAAGACTGCAAATCCTATGTTCCATCTAAAGCTAATACAATTATTCTATTAATGCGTGCACTCTACTAACTATAATCGAGAGTACATAATAGGAAGAGTATGACACTCATTCTGCGTTGAGACTTGCGTCCAATGCGGAGCACAAAATAGCCTATTTTTGTACGGTTTTGACAGAGGGGTGCCCCCCTCACTCCAAGACATGGTACTCACACTGAAGTAAGGGGCCACCCCCCACCCCTCCTCCTCAAAACCGTACAAAAACGGGCTATTTTACGCTCCGCATTAGACGCAAGGCCCAAGGCACAATATGGAGGGTGTCATACTCTTCCTATTATGTACTCTTGCTATAAGGAACTCATTAGTACATAGGTCCAAAAGTTGGTCAAATAAAACAAACATTGTCGCATCTGAGCCAAAAATCATTCATTCCTTCGGCAGACGGAATCAGCAGTTTAATGATGAATTTACGCTCCTTCAGATTAATATCGTGGGTCACTTCGCAGCCTAGAATAAACAAGTAAAATTATATCCAGTCTAGGCCCAGTTTCATACACAATAAATCACAAGTTATTTACTCATTAGTGACACTGACTGACACGCTGAACTGTTAACGCTGAACAAGAACTAATTTAACATAGCGTTTTTGGCTTGCACCGTTTAGGGAAATTATAAGAAGGCATTCCGAAAATAGCCTGTAATATCAGGCTTTTATTAGCTGTCAACTTAAGGTTGAGTCGTCCATACGCAATGTCTTTGAGCCACAGCAACTCTATGTTTGGTTCTATGGTTTTTTTGCGTCCCACAGTGAGTCCAGACGCAATGACATTCAGCTGGACGCAATTTTTTTAGCGGGACGCAAACTGGACGCAGTGATTTTTTTGAAAGTCTGACTAGAAGATCCCAAATATAAAGGCCATGAACAGGTGCTGGTGCCCGAATTGTGAAAAAAATTCCGAAACGTCTCTAATTGACCAAATTTGCCTTAAAAATCTAAAAATTTCTAATTTTCTTTTGGGAGCTGCCGTCCTCAGACCCTTACAACTGTGTAGCTTAGTGGCCGCTGGCCATTTGCTTGTATGCTTCATAAAAGCATAAAATATACATGTGTGTATGTGTGCATTGGGCAATATTTATTAGCTCAGTACACTGTTTAGTGTATCGTTTCTAGCAGTCGTACTCAGGGGGTGGTGAGTGGAGACAGAGAGAACTCTAATTTTTACACAAGACTCCAACCTTTGGTTTTTATCGTCTGGCCGAAAATTTCAGTTGACCAAATTCGGCCTAAAAATTGAAAAAATCTCAAACTCTTTTTCAGGAAGCTCCCGTCCCCAGACCCCTGCTACTTTGCGGCTTAATCATCTTGTGTTTGAAATTCGAATTCAAGTGTTGAAATTATTAAAATGTGTATTTTAATTCAATACAAAAAATCGAAAAGTCATTCCCTGAACTTTTTTTCGGGGTACGCCAGTGTTTTTTGGTTCTTTTCTGTTATTCCCCCACCAGTCCGGAATTTGAAATTTACACAGCCGATTTGAATAATTTTTGCACCAATGGACTCCTCTTGACTTCAGGACTTCAAAAATGTAAGTTTTTAAAAAATACAATTTTTTAAAAAATTTTGAAATTGTAAAATTGTATGCAAAATTCGGATTTTTTGATTTTCTGAGCTGAGGAAAGTGTTCCATACAAGAATTTTTGAGTATTGGATCGCTAAAATTTTAAAAATTTTCAAAAATGTGAAAATTTAAACTTTTTAAAAAAATTTTAATATTTTTTAAAACTAGTTTTTTGAAGTCCTGAGGTCAAGGGGAGTCCGTTGGTGTAAAAATTATTCAAATCGGCTCAGTAAATTCCAAATTCCGGACTGGTGGGGGAATAACAGAAAAAAAAACTTTTTTTGCGTCAAAATGTGCAAAACACCGCACTTTTTTCTGAAATTTTGCATTTTTTTGGACATGTGCGTACCGTGACGCACTTTTGTTCGGCTGAAACTGAAAAACGTCTTAGCTGATTTGGTTCAAAAAGTGACGAAAATAGCATTTTCTTCGCTAAATTTTTAAAAAAAAATTCCAAAATTACGTCGAAACTATCAAATTTGTAAAATTTTCCCAGGTGTCTAACGATTCAAGCTTGAACTACAACTACAATTGGTTTCGATGACAGTTTAAAACCCATATCATGATTAGCTATGTATGATTAGTGTTATGACTTTCGTCCCAACACTAGTGCCTAAATTTAGAAGTTAAACTCGGCTTTCGCAAACTCTTACTTTGGTTTTAATGGCCCCGCCGGAAAAACTTTCCGGTACCTCTCCAATTGACTAAATTCTGCCTAAAAATTATAACTGTCCAAATTTTGTCCTGGGGGCCCCTCCCCCAGACCCCTGCAACTTAGCGACTTGGTAATCTGGCGTTTGAAATGCAAATTCAAGTAGTCAAATTCATACATCATGGGGTCTCGGTCTGGGGGGGGGCTTGTCCCGGATTTTTAGTCGGGCTTGTCGGGGGCTTGAACTGAAAAAAGCGCAAAAATTTCAAATTTTGGCCTAAAAATTAGATTTTTTTCGCGAATTTTGGTTATTTTTAGCGATTTTTTAGCCTTTTGGACATTTTTTGAAGCATTTTATAGCGATCTGGGCCAATTTTTGAGTTTTCGGGGACCTTTTCTTCAGCACCAAGCAGGGGGTCTTGTCCCGATGGGTCAAATCTGAGGGGGGGGGGCTTGTCCCGGAACCTCAAATCTAAAGGGGGCTTGCCCCCCTCCCCAAACCCCCCCCCCATGTACATCTGTGGTCAAATTTCCAAAACGTGCATTTTACACGTCATTCCAAAAATTCAGTCGGGTCGGTGACCGAGAATGTCAATAACGTGAATAACGTATTGAATACTTCGATAAAGAGCACTAACTTTTACGGTACTACCTGGACGCACTGTCATTTTGTGGGACGCAACTTTTTTGAACGGGACGCAAAATGGACGCAGTCTCGGATTTGAAAAAAAACCCTGGTTCGGTTACATCTTATTACACTGCGAAACCAAAACACTCAACCTAAAGCTCGACCAAAAATTGCTGAACCCTGAGATAAAACTGGTGGAGTGATTTTTGCGACTACTAGCTGTACTCTTGGTGCCTGAATTTCGTTCTGTTTGTAATGAAATCAAGTCCAGCATTTTTTGGTCAGACTTTCTTTAGTTTAAAAGCTGTCCGAACAGCTAGAACCCTCAAGTTTCTATCAAAATATTATCATCAATTCATTAAAAAATCCCTTTAACAAACTGCATACCTTTAACAAAGATCCGTCCCTGTGCAGTTCCCGAATTACTGTCCACCAGGTTGTTGTAGTAGGATATTGACAAATCTTTGAAGGTGAAATATGCCCTCTTCCAGTTCTTGAAGCCCATTTTTTTCGGCCTCAAATAATAGCAACCGATCATATTATTGTTCTATCAAAACGACTTGATAAAATGAATAAAGAATGAAACCGAACTTTACAAGTCCTTTTGTAGCTCTGTAAATTGTACAGACAGAAAGTAGTGGAGGATGCGAAGGTAGGAACAACCGTAAAATACTGTCGCAGGGGGGTGAAACTCTCTTAAAGAACTCATGCAAGGGGAAAAAAGTGGGTCGTATGGTTGCTGTAGTGTACAGCGAATAGTAAAATTTGATGACACTCAGACTTCTGGCTAAAACTCCTTTTTGAGCGAAAATGGTCCAAATTTCGCTTTAATCAGAGAGGGCCGGGTGAGTCAAAATTTCACCAAACCAAACCAGTTTCCCAGGTAGGGAGGTTTGTTGCTGCCCAAATATTTCGATTAATATAATTTCATCGTGGCCAGCTGGTGTGAAAAATTCAGGACAAATTTAAGTATCTCTTCACAATTCACAACTTTTTAAAGCGAAACGGACAAGAACATTGGCATGCATAAAAGTAGTCTTAGAGCTCAGCCTTCGACCTTGGTAAACACAATCCAAAGTCAAGATTCAAGCATCAACATTCTAACCTATGTATTAACCCGTGCAGAATTTTCCATTGCAATGTTCAAATGTCTTGCACTAGCGTTACACTGGCTTCATGCATTCCACCCAAAGACTTAGAAGTCCTACTTCATGTATCGCAAGTAGTCGGCCAGCTCTGGTATGCTGGTGATATCGGGCGGCAGCGAGTTGAGGTTGACTCCCTCCAGCGTGGACTCCAGCTCGTCCAGGGCGTGCTCCACGTCCTCGGGCTCAGGCTCCTGCTCCGTCTCTGGCGTGTCCGACTGCCGATCCACTTGCAGCTGAAAATATTGTAATACTGGAAATTAAGTTAAATTAGATAAATTATTAATTAATTAGTTAATAATTAACTAATTAATTGATTTTTAACAAGCATTGGCTAAATTGTGGTAAATTAAAATACATGGGACGAGTTTTAAATTCATCTGCATTTTGTGGGGGATTTCGGGCCAAATTATGAAGAAAATCCCGGTCGATCAAAAAGACCCAAAAATTTTTGAAAAATATAAATTGATACAATTTGGAAATTGTATCATTTTTTAAGTCTGATTTTTTGCACCTTCCCTTTCTGTAAACCTTCGTTCGACTTTGTTAGGGTCCCTGCCTTCTGCATGTGACCAAAAATAATTTAGGTGATCTTGACCGAACATTTTGGTCAAAATTAGTAAAATCATGATTTTTGGGCAAAATAGGGTCAAAATAGAACTAGCAATAAAAAACAAGATTTTGATACATGTTTAACTTTTACTTTCAAGAGTGTTACACTGTTTAGAGCAAACTTCCTGATTCCAAAATAATTCTGACATTCTACCTGCAGCGCAGCAAACATGAACATTTCTTCGTCAGTGTAGTCCAACTCTTCGGCTAGAACGCACCACTTGGCTTGTTGGAAAATCTGGTTGATTCGCACTGGGTCGTACTAAAATGACAAGAAATAATTCTTTCAGATTACACCAGTGGCTTTACTTTTTTCATGAAGTACGGATATAAAGCTGTTAAATAGGCTTTTTTCATAAAGTAAGAATTTAGTTAAGAAGTAAGAAGTAAGCTATTAGATAATATAAATCACACAAGCGGTTACTTCGTTTGCCGGCACGCTTTTTAACTGAGATAAACCACAGGACAATGTCTAAATTAGTTACTAAAAGACCAACTCAGAAACTATTTTTGGTGTCTTGTTTCAGGAAAACCGGTTCCCAGCTTTACGTTAACTCGTGGTATTTTGGACCAAAAATCTACTCCACAGACCACAATCAACAAACTAAACGTCGTTGGACATTATTTCTGCACAAAATCATTTGCTACACACTTTGGGATTTAGATCATAGAATTGGAGGTATTTGAATCGCAGCTGTAGAGTGTCATATTCTCCCACTGCCTGTTCCATCAGAGAGCGAGACGAATCCAGCCATCTGAAAAAACACCCAGAATAAGTAAATATACATCAGCTTAATAATGAAATAATTTGTCATTAAAAAGAATAAAAAATTAAAAAAAAAACAATTTTAAGCCACTGATTTGGACATAAAATTTCTGTTTCAAATACAATACAGCTACTTTCCAATCCCGTCATTTTAAACCTCCAATTATTGTGCACTGGTTTGTAGTTTTTTCACCAATAAGACCGACCAAATTAAATACAGTCCATCCACTGCTAAAACCCACCCCCGATTCAGGCTAGCTTTCTGTACAAATCCGCGTGGTCTGAGCATAGAGTTGATGGCCTGATGGGTGCTGACGTGCGGCGAGTTGACCAGGCTATTCTCCACCTCGATCAGTCCTTCCCAGGCCAGACAGGCGTTGCGCGGCAGAGTGCCCTTGCCGGTCAGGGTGAAGTACTGGGGCGAGGGACGGAGAGCCGCCATTTCCTGAACGATAAACCAGCAAATGCATTCATTCATGCTCAGAGTCGCGTAGGAAACGATGAAAGGTTAGGCGCCATCGCGTCTACCCTGAATTGGCGGCCCAGACCCCCATGCACATCTGTGACTGCAGGGATGCGGATACCTTAAAAAGTTTATCTGGAGTATCTGGGTATGGCAATGCGAGCCCCAAGGCGTATTAGATGTCTTATTTGCATACATGCAAATGCAATGTAGAAACCCTCGAGCCAAAATGTGCTTGCAAATCTGTTACACGTTACGTATATACATAATACATATTTTTAACCTGAAGAATGCTCAAAACGTGTCAAAAAGCATCATTTATGATGCTTTTGCTCTTTATAATCATTCTGGAATTTTTTTCCATTTTTTCTTTTTTTCCGGACCCCCGGAAAATTTTCCATTTCTTTCCGGAAAAAACATTTTTTTCCGCGGAAAATTTTTCGGTGCACAACCCTGAATTAGCCACACATACATAACGTACAAGTTACACAAAAAAGTTTGCTATTACAATATCACTTATTACATAATATATCAACACAAGGCTATTCGTTAATAAACGTCCCTTTGCGAGAATTAGCTAACAACACGAAATAACTACACACTGCACAGACAGTCTATCAAGCTCAGTTTTGGCAACTAAGCTGAATAGGTAAAAAATGTGTACACGTTTTCGTTCCGAATTCTATATTTCAAAATTTGTGTCCAAAACTGGAGGATGACCTCTTGCATTCCACCTCCAAGTTTATATATATATATATATATATATATATATATATATATATATATATATATATATATATATATATATATATATATAATTTTTCTAAAAAACTACCAAAACCAAACCTACTCCATTTTTGCCCCTGTGCGGCGTATTGGGCAGCGAATTCCCAGAGAAGCGTGGGAAACTGTTCATGGTGCTCATCGACTGTTTGATGGTGGGCGGGTTGTTGGGATTATAAGCGGTGTAGGAGGGCCGGCTTAGGTCGTAGGCAGAGCGTGAGAAAGTTTTGTTATGCGTTAGGGGATGATGGGGATGGATTTTTTCCACTTCATGGTCACTTTTTTGGATGGTAAAACTGCCGCGACGCTCTTCCACTTCATTTCGGGGACGTCGCAGGGTGTCCGGATCATAGTAGCGCTTGAACGAGAGCTCTTCTGGGTGGCGAATGCCTGAAAGAGAAAGAAAAATCATTAAATTATAACTCCTGATAAAATTAATATGAATTTCTGAATCACAGCAACATAAATTTGGGCTATGTTATTATCAATACCCAGACATGCTTCTGTAAAAGATTTCTACAGTGCTCACTGCTCACGCACTATATAACTCATCTGTATAAACTGTATAGCTTATTTACTCTCGTCGGATTAGTGGCGTTCTCATTTTTAAGCACAGGTTCTGGCCTTCTGGTTTATGATAACTTATACGTAATATCGTACGTATATACCTAAGATCCAAAACGTTTGAAACCATTTAATACTCTTTCAAAAGCAGGACGTTTTTAAAAGTCAAACATTTGAGGCTAATGTACCGACAAAAAAGACTCGTAATATATATTATGTGCTCTAATAAAGCTGTCTCCAGGCCGCCTAAATTGGGCCCTTGGGTTCGATCTCACGAAATTGTCACGTCAGCCAAAACGGGGAACAATTGGATTCTGGAAAATTTATTACAGAACGCAGCTATAATACATAGGTATATACAGCACACGTACGTGAATAACAAATATATACTTAAAAGCAAAACTTATTAAAATGACATGTTAATATTTTTTCAAAGTATATACATACGTCGAGTGTTTCATAATCATAAAAACGTTATCTTTACCATTGGTTTTCAATCTGAGCACTGAGGGGGTTTATATCACAAATTTTGAGTGCCCCTGTCCAGTCTGTACCTAAGGTCATGTATATACCTACGTATGTATCAGATATCAGTATATGCTCCAGCAAACTCTGTCATGTATATATATATATATATATATATATATATATATATATATATATATAATATATTATATATATATATATATATATATATATATATATCACGTAAATATCTCAGTGCGCACTCAGATGCTGTCCCTGTCCCGCTTTTGACTACGAACAGTATAATGCAGAAGTCACGCAAAACTCATCAAAAGTTATTATTAAACTGGTCAATTCCATTACACTTTAGCTGAGAGCTATTTAAAGGCTTACCGGAACTGCCTAAGCGGAAATACTATCAAGACCATTTCGGAAATGCTGAGTAAAGTCAGTCCACTTTCAGAAACAACTTAAAGTTCAGCAGACTCAAAAATGCTTAGCTTAAAATACGTATATATTGACTCATGGCCAATATATACATGAAAGAACAGAAACTGAATATTAGGGTTAGGTTAGCCCGAGCCGGATATTTAGGTGCCTACTGCCGAGCTGAGCGAAGTGCTGACCCTTGCTCAACATTTCCATCGAAGGAAATTTTGGGGAGGAATCCCCCCATTCACCCCTGCTATACCCTTGTGCAAGCGTATGCATATTATATGGCTACAGTGTGGTCACCAGACGCAAAACAACTTCATTGGCTATGGCCACCAGTTTGGCCCAAAAAAACGTTGACATTGCAGGGTTCAACATTTTTGGTCTCTGGTCACATTTTAACGGAATTGAATAAATATTCTTAATATTTCAAACAAATGAAGTACTGGAAAATGGATAGACATGAGAAGTATATATTATGAATAATTCCAACTGAAAGATGTAACGAATTTGGAACAATAGACCTCTTCAAAAGCATTATATACATTTTTTAACGCGAGCGATGCATAAGTTAATCATATGGCCCAAGTGTAGTGTCCTACATGGCCAAATTTGGCCAACTTAATCAGTTAATGTATATACTTAATCAGTTAAGTTGGCCTAGTTGGGAAAGTTGAGTTGGCCAAGTTGGCCAAGTAAGTTGGCCAAGTTGATTTGGCCAACTTAATTTGACCAACTTAAGTTGGCCAAGTTGGCAAATTGAGTTGGCCTAACTGGCCAAGTTGAGTTGGCCAACTTCAGTTGGCCAAGTTGGCCAAGTTGAGTTGGCCAAATTGGCCAAGTTAAGTTGGCAAATTTAAATTTGCAACAAAGTTAACAGTGTAGGACACTACACTTGGGCCAATCAGATCATAAGTCTTACCAAGACTCAAGAGTATATAATAGGATAATAATAATAATAATACATAACATAATTCCATTATGTACTCTTGGTTTTACGTATTCTCAGCTATACCACAACCAAACTAGCTTCGTAAGATATGGCCAGGTAGTAACGTACAATACCATACAGCGGTGGCGTGCCTAACCTGAGGAAGAGCACAGTGTTTCCTAACAGCACAATACTGATTGTCAAATTTTATTTCAATCACCCGATTCGTAAAAATATATACCAACTGACCCAACTCTTTGCCAAACTGCACCACACAGTTGAAGACTGGAATAGAAAAATCAAGGCTAACATCCACGTACTGCAGATCTGGCAGCTGAATGCGAGCGCCCTGCAACAAAACAAAATATTACAAAAAATTTACAAAACAACAATGTAATACAAAACAAAATTTTAGCAAAATTTAGGGGTATTTTTGGTCGATGAAAGGGGAGGGTCCAAAATATGGCAGAAGAGGTCCCCCAGGCCCAGAAGAGGCACAACAGTTATACTTTATGCATAGGAGTGAAGAAGAGCATGGACTCGTGCGAGACACCGGACTGGTCGAGGGTAGATCGAGTGTGCTTGAGCCATCGGTTCCGCGCGGGCCACCACAGCGCATGGTCCGACCAGTCGCGAGTGATATCTGAAAGCACAAGCAACAATATCAATTATGGTTATGCACTACCAGACCTAAGATGATCTTGCTACACAGACATATATAACGGGTTGCTGCTTGTGGGGAGGGAGACAATTCTGACTCCATATTTAGGCCCGGTTCACACAGACGTACTTTTTACTTTTTACTTTTTACTTTTGGGCCAAAAGTAAAAATTTCGGTTCATACAGAACGTACTTTTTACTTTTTACTTTTTACTTTTGGCCAAAAGTAAAAGTAGAAACGCGTTCTACTTTTTACTTTTGCAATCTAGCCAATCAAAATGCTCTGAGAAAAGCTCCGCCTATCGAGCTTCATTATTATTGGTTAGATTTGAATTTTGACAGACAAGTGCGCCAAAGCCAGCCAATTGAATGCGATCTTCCTTAAGTAAAAAGTAAGCCTGTGTGAACACTTTTGCAAAAGTAAAAAGTATAAAGTCAAAAGTAAAAAGTATAAAGTAAAAAGGAAAAAGTAAGTCTGTGTGAACCGGGCCTTAAGTTAAAATTATAGCCAGGTTCATACTCGTTCTGGTCCTTAGCCTTACATTTGTCTCTAAGCAACTCTGAGCAAAGTACGGGCAAAATGTGACTAGTGCGGACTAGTGGAACCAAGACTACTGCGTACGCAAAAATTAACCGAAAAAACTTTGCCCACTCGTCACAACTGCTTGCCATTTGTCCCTGCCCCTGTCCCTGTAACCTTAAGGACAAGTATTATTTATGAACCGGGCTAAGATTGTCAAACCCCCGCTTGAGTCGACATACCGATAAAAGCCCTATCACCATTGGGGACAAGAGCACGAAACGAAATTTATACGTACACACACACACACACATATATATATATATATATATATATATATATATATATATATATATATATATGACTCGGTTTCTGAGAAAACCGACCATATGTTGCTTGACTTTTTTTTGACCTTCACGGATTTGCTTCAATTTAATATATGTGATACACCCAGGCACCCAACTGACAAAAACAAAGTTTGTTTCGCCGAAATCGATCTAGCTTGGGAAATATAGACCTTCGAAAATACCGATTTTTGACATTTTTGCCGTCTTCGTGTGTTCGAAACATTTTGTCTTCTAGCGCTGATGTTACTTCAACTTGGTTTATGATTTTTTGCATGATAACACCCTAGTATATGTTCTATTAATACGTGCAGAAAAAATTTAGATTTCTAGTACAAGTAAAAAAATACAGTCGTTGAAGTCTCACAAATTTTACGGTCAATAGTCATGATTTTTCAAGTTTTTTATCAAAAACGTCTTTTAATAGGTTCGGGCGGCACTAAATATTTATCTGTGCCTATGCTCCTACTATTGGTCTATATGCATGCAAAAAATAAAAAAAATCGAAGGTGTAGTAGACGGTCGTTATAACAGATAACTCAACCTTTATGGGCTTTTTCACTGTTATCTTGTGTTTATCACACATGGTCAAAAACCTTTCTGTTACTCTACGCTGGACGTTCATTTTTTGTGCAAAACTACATTAAAATATGCTCAAACTATTTCTGCACTAAAATTTTACGTAACTTATAGTAGTTAAATATTAAAACTGTTACACTTTCGGAAACTTTAACGTTCCTTTTCATAATTATGTCAGTTTTTGTAGCAATAGCCTTTTCATACACTTATCAGCACATTTCGTTCAAAAACAACGCTACATTTTGTGAATGAGACGTAAAAGTGAAGAGAAGTGGCTCAAAATACCAAAAAGTACACCTTTGTTGGGCCAGTGAGGGTCCTAAAGATATCATCTGGAAATATTTCAAATAATTTTGACATTGGGCACCGTTATCGGCAATTGTCATTATTCGAGACGTTTCCGAGAATTTTTTTAATTCCCTTGTGGCCTTGTGCTAAAATTAACGGAGAAAAAATTCCGCCTGCACATTAAAGAATTAAAACGTGCGCGATGCACCTATACATACCAATGCATACAGGGGCGTAGCCAAGATTTTGAAAACGGGGGGTCTCACCTTGTACACTTTTTTACACTCACTATTGCAAGGCACTCACTACTCCATGAACAAAATGTAATTTTGGTCATTTAAATCAAATTAATTCACAGCTGCGGGGGTGTGGGAGCGGCAGCCCCCAGAAAAACATGGAGATTTTTTAAATTTTTAGGTCGAATTTGGTCAACTAGAGACGTAACAGATTTTTTTCAGGCAAGAAAACTAAAACAAAAGATGGGAACGTCACATCAGACAGCGTATTACTCAAGCAATTGCAGCAAGCAAGCAAGCAAGCAAGCAAAAGTTTTATTGCCAGACAAACGCCAAGTATATAGCAAACACCTGGAAATCTTTTATAAACAACAGCTAAATAAAAAAAAATAATAATAAACAAACGCAATACAGGCTAATTCAGCAACAAAGAAAACAGGTTAGCAGGTAAGTACAAACAACAACAAAAAATTTGAGAAAGCAAGAAAATAGAAAAAAAAGCAAATGCATATTCCGAACAAAGGCAATTAGTCTGGAAATAGGACGAGAGAGGACCCTACTTGGGTCACCTAACCGCCCGCCCCCTTAAATATTTTTTCAATTCTGTTTTGTCGAGGCACGAAATAAATTTGTGAATGGTTTGTGAAGTCACAATATTTTCAGGTAACTGATTCCAAATTTTAACCGCTCTATATGCAAACGTATTTTTCATGGCTTCTGTTTGAGGTATATTGGTCATCAATTTTCTACTATGCGAACGCGTACCAGGATCAGGAGCATAAGTCCATAAAAGACTCTCCATGGGAATACCCATTTGATTACATAAAATACTATATGTTAGTTTAAGATCGAAAACCAGTCGTCTCAACTCCAAACTATCTAATCTTAGCACTGACATTCTTTCCGCATAAGACATATCACGTAGTTCGGGAATCCGCTTTGTAAACGAACGCTGAACTCGTTCAATCAAATCAATGTCCTTAATAAGACCAGGAGACCATAAAGGACAACCATTTTCCACCAACGGTCTAACGAAGGTTGTGTACATGCTGTGTAAGAATTTGGTGTCTCTATTTTGAAAACAACGAAATATATGGGAACTGGTTCGCATAGCTTTTTTATACAGGTTTTGACAATGCATAG
>JASANF010020978.1:0-29149 GCA_030248245.1 Trissonchulus sp. WLG1_4
TATTCGCACATTGCCATTGAAATTATTAGTGTTGTTGATTGGCAATTGTTTTTATTATTCGTTGTCAATTATTGGTCTAAATTGTAGCAACTGGAAGTTGAAAACTTCAAGCTGTTATTAAGTCTGGTTAAAGTTGAAATCCACAGTCATCGTGGGTCGACTTAAACTCACACGTGTATCTACGTTCCTGCGGAAAGATAAGCCTTGCTAGTATGAAGAGTACACAATCGGGATCGTTCCGGCCGATTAGCTAGAATACGGAAAAGTGTCATACTCTCCTATTATGTACATACTCTTGCTAATATTTAAAGAGATGCTTGCTCTTAATTGTAGAGATGTTGTCAGCCAGACATTTCTGGAAGCCCACTGCTTTCGCCTGCTCATGAGAATCGCTCTGACGGATTTGGAAGTGATGAAAAGTAAATTGTTGCAGAGCAGCCTTTCGATATTTGGATTTATTTTTTGTTGTTTTTTATAATTACTCAGCTCTTTTGAGCCAGTTTAGTTATTTGGTGCCAAAAATAACCCAAATAAATAACCGCCGTTTTGAAGAATATATGTATATACGTTTTTCTGAAAAATTGCTGCTCATTTTTGGCTTAACAGTACTCAACGTTACTTCAAATTCAATATTGTAATTATTTTTGTAGCGGTTTTTTTGTATCTGTTTTGTGCGTTTTTTAGCTAATCGAATTTGAAGCTAAACTTTTGAAGCTTTTTTGCAGGTAGCTTGCCACTATTGGATCAGGTTCAAATGGAACTAACGAATCTACAGGAGGACCTCAATGTGATCAGTAAAATTCAGGAACTAACCGGACTACTCAGTGTCGGCCATAATGTACGTCTGATTTTAAGTGCTAAAGTAGATAAACGAATGTGGTCAGATTTTTTGGGTATCTTGAAGTGGGTGATCACAGAAGAAAAAGAAGCCGAAAGCAAACCTAAAAAATCTGCAACCGTCACGATTCTCATACAACAGCTACAAAAGATCGTCCGATCACCCACTTTAAAAGTTTTGACCGCATAACAAACTTTATACTTTGTTGGTCTCTGAAATTGGTCAAAAATGATGCATTTTGGGTACGTATTTCATTTATGGGCATACTAACCCTATGTCTTACTAACTCCACTAAGTAAGCTACATATCATACCAACTCTACTACTAAAACATTCTGTGAAGTCATCGGCATGCTAATACCTTATGGCTTCGTAGAGTGAGTTTCGTTTTCGCAGTCATCTAGCATAAGCTTCATTCAGAGCTGTTTTTAAAAGCGATCATCTGTGATACAACAAAATTACTATTATTATTTTTTTTAAGCAAGAGCCAAAACTTTCTCATATTATTCATTTTCTAAAGCTCATTTCGCACGATGCAGTTTTTGATCCAACATCGCATGCGATGTTTCATGCAACATTGCATCGTGTGGAATGGACTTAACTTTATTTAAATTATAAGCTAGGAATGTGACTTTTTGTCAAAATGTCAGGTAATTTACCGCTTTAGTTCGTAATCTACATGACCTGGTTTGCTCTAATACCTTTACATAATATCTAATACCTAATACCTAATGCCTACCTAATACCTTTACCTAATCAAACATACTACAAAATTTTAAACAATAGATTCGAATTTTCTATTGCGTACTGAGGCTTTATGCACGCAATAGCTACATAAGCTACATTTGCGCTTGCTTTTTTTCTATTGCTTATAATTTAAATTGAACAGGGTGCCAAGTGGAATTATTTGAGTGAAATTGGGACAAAATGATTTATTTCCTGATTATCAGGCTTCAAAATCAGACCGTATCGTTTCTTCCTCTTTAAATACGTACGCAATGTCAATGTCATATCTTAGTTAATTGCTAATTGCTAATATCTAGTTCCGCGCCGTTTTTGACAAGAGCGCACAAAATTAATTATTCCTTTTTTCTGGATTCTGGAAGGGCTTTAGTAAACTAATTACTAAGCTATGTACTTAAGCAGCAGATGTTGACATATGTAGTTAAAAAGAATTTACTTTTAAGAAGAGCAAAATCCGTTAAAAATCCTTATTTTTAAGCGAGAAGCAATTAGTGTCGTGAGCAGACACATCTTTTGATAAGCCATACAGTTTAGTAATTTTATGCTACTTTGTGCCAAAATCACGAGCGTCACAGGGTACGGTATTGTTCTGTTTATGCTGACTTATAAACGTATCAACATCAATATCAACTAAGACGGACTTGAAAATGCTGCGCCCTGAGGCAAAACAGGTGGCATGAATTTTGTGACTACTCGCTGTACTCTCGATGTTTCTTTTCGTCATGAAATCGCGTGTTTCTTTTGTCTCAGGACCCAGCAAATTTTGGTTCGATTTAGTTAATGCCATAGTGGTAAGGTGATCTAGCGCATGGGTGAAGCAAACATTTTCGAGAATAAAACTGCTAGGGTGAATATTAACCCTTTACTGGTTTAGCGACTATTTTGAGGTCCACTGTCTTAGTGGATCGCTAGTTTATCACGTGCCTATTCTTTCCAATCAGCGGTTATTTTATTGTAACGTGACATGTACTGGTTTTGTTGCGCAAAAATTGTAGCTATATTCACATGCTACTCTGAAAATTGATCACTTTTGCTAGTGGCTGTTAAATGGTTTGGGTTAAGGGGGTAATTGCGTTTTTAGGTGTTTTTTTGAAAAGCCATAGCTCAGCGTTTACAAATTCAAATCACAAGCGGTCTTTTGCATTAGGTAGAACAATATCTTTTCTAAATGTATGCCTTGCATTGAAATTTAACCTGTGATTTTGTTTCCAGTATAAGCGACTAAAGAAAGGTCCTTTCCAAAATATTACAATTTTTTAGAAAAAGTTTGCGCCACAGCTCTGAATCCTACGATTACCTGTTGGGGCTGAAAGTTGATAATGTTTTTGACATGTTTAAAATCCCCAGGCATGTCCCCCACTTTTTTGATAACTAGTCAAGTTACTGAGAAAATAGCTGAAAAGCAATCGCACCGAAAATTTAAGATATTTTCTTGTAATTAAAACCCTCTAAAAATGTCCACAGGTGAAATTTCGAAAAAATGACAGACATGCCTGGGGATTTTGACCTTTACAGTACTGTCCCAAAAATTCATGCTCATGCGTCACGTATAACATGAGTACTGGTGGCGCAAAGTTTACATAGAAATCACAAAAACCTCGAAAACGCAACTACCACCTTAAGGTGAAGTTGGCGTTAGCATAAAATATACAAACTATACTGTATAATGTTTTACTAATTTTTTTCATAATAGCTAATGCATGTAGATTTTGTTGATACTTTCTTTTTTAAGCTGTAAGCTGTGTGGATTGAGAAGCAGCACTGTGCCGGGACTCCCCCAGAGGTCCTTAAACCGACAAGGGAGTATTTATGAATGAAAAGTTTTATTGACTAAAACGGTTTTTATGCAACTTCTAGCCAAATTAAACGATAAAACTTGACTTAGCTCATACGCTGGTGCAGCTGGAGACGGACCAAGCTCGCACAACACCCGTCGGTCTGCGTACGTCAAGTATGTAGGTTTACGAGTCGGCCCGCCGCATAGGGCCTACTACTCCATGGCTGTCTGTTTCATGCCTATTTTTGGCCCGGAATTTTGTCTTGCTGGTCCGGCCCCGGGCCGGCCGACTTCTTGGAAAAGCAGGCCGGGTCACTCTCAGGCCGGCCCGCACCGGGCCCACTCGCGGTCCAAGGCCCGTTACTGGCCGGAGTCTATGACAGTTACGTACAAGCAGAACGACTTATGTAGATACTTGCGCTTACAAAAACTGTGCTGAAAACGATAAAAACTGTGCTCAAAAAGCGGTAACACGTCGAAAACCACGACTCCGCTGCCATCGAATATGTACCCTCTAGTGGTCAAACGACCTCGTGAGGTCGCATTCACAGCTAGTTGACTGTATGTGACTGAGCTAAATAAACTCTAGAAACGTGTTTATCAGAGCTATGTTAAGTCAGAAGCAAGCGCAAAAAATTTGCCTGCAGCGATTTTAAAATTGGACCAGTAAAGGGTTAACTGTGTGAAACAGGAGACTGTGGGAATGTACGAACGTGTCTGTATGTAAGTATATCTTAAACAGAAACAACTTGCACATGCAATCGTGTTTGTCTGGAGATATCGGTCCTGTGCCTCTGTTCTACAAGTCTGACAATTATTGTAACAATTTTAAGTGCAAAATCAAGTGTTACAATTGTAAATCTCAGCAACGGGGTCCTGGAGTTAACGACAGTTTTCCTGTTTTAGACAGTGGAACAAGATATAGAGGATTTGAAAGTGAGGATTCGAGAAAATATCTCTTCCAAGCAGCACGAAATGTCCAAAGATCCAGCCCTGATTACTTTGGAGATGTCTGTGACTACTGGGTATATATTTTGAAAAAATAAAAAAAACTTTTTTGTTTAATGCGATTCCAATTTCATTTTTGTAATTATGCACAAAACAGTCTGATTCTGGTTGCAGGTACAGAGTAATTTTTAAAATTACAGTACAGCTAAGCTTTTATTTCAGTTGCAAGAAAACGTCAGATTAAAGAAAGAAAAATTTGAAAGAAAGAAGAAATTAAAGAAATGAAAGACATGAAAGATAAAATTAAAGAAATGAAAGAAATGAAATGAGAAATGAAAGAAATGAAAGAAAGAAATTGTTGAAATTAGAAGTCTCAGTAAATACGTAGATACGTAAACTACGAAGCTGTTGACGGGCCAGTGAGTGTTTAGTTTGGCAGGGTGCAGGCGCTCAGCTGTTAGAATAGCTCCAAACTTTACGCAATAAAGAAAAATGGCGCAGCCCAAATGTCATTTTGACACTCTGATTGATTATTGGCGGTCAAAAGGTCAGTTGAGGTCAGTCAAAACTTGCAAGACTAGAAAGAAACGAAATGAAATTTGCAAGAAATGAAAGAAATGAAATGAAACTTGCAAGAAATGAAAGAAAGAAACGAACGAAAGAAATGAAAGTAATTTTCAAAGAAATGGAAGAAAATGCAACTGAAATAAAAGCTTAGCTGTAGAATGCTTTTAAAATTTTATTAGAACTATAAACTGAAAAAAGTGAAAAGTTCGCAGTGAAAATGTCAGCAAGCAAGTCTAAATTTGACCATTTGAGTGGGTACACTTTGGACATATTTTGGCATACTAAAACTTTTTAGCTTGTTTTCAGTATTTTCTAGTGAAAACTTAATTTCATTCCTATACTTGTGTTAAGTTAATGCCATCGTTTAGACCTGATGTGCAGAAAAGTTTGCAGACATGCATATTCTAGATGAGCTAAGATTATATATAAAACTTTCAGACCGGAACTGTGAGTCGGCATAATTTTTTTATCTGCAAACTTCCAGAAAAAACATTAGACAACTTTCATTTTGCAAGTTGTGACACCATAGTTTTAAATTTTCATACTATTTTTTAATATTTCAGACAAGGTCTCGAAACGATGATAGTGGCTTTTTCCAGCACTGAAGATCGAGTTGGTTGGGAAAAATGTTTCAATGACGCCAAACGAGATCTCGGTTAGACACTTAAGTTATGCTTGACACTAAATTTTGATTTATTAAGGGTCTCACTATAAGACTGTGTCAATGGTTTTGTTAATGAAAGGCATGTTGAGCACACACCGGCTGCAAGCAGTTGGTTTCATAATTATAGTTTTTCTCTGGCAAGAACAATGAAGGCTGTTTCCTATTTTTTCCTAATGTTAGTCCTAATGAACAGTTTCCTAAACAGTTTGGCACTACATAATATAATTTAGAATAAGAATTACAATTGTATTACTTCGACCTAGAGTACATAATAGGAAAAGTATGACACTCTCCCTATTATGCCTGGCAGCGCGCGTTTAATGCGGAGCGCGAAATAGGCTTTTTATGTACGGTTTTGAGGGGGGGGGGGCACCCCCTCTCAAATGTCCACCCCGTACTGAACTGAGAGGGGGTACCCACCCCTCAGTTTAATACCCCGTCTTCAGTTGAGGGGGAGGGTACCCCCCTCAAAACCGTACATAAAAGGCCTATTTCGCGCTCCGCATTGGACGCGCGCTGCCAGGCATAATAGTACTCTTCCTATTATGTACTCTTGCTTCGACTAAAAGTTGCTGGGTGCCGACCAACACAAATCACAAGTTATTCAATTAAACACTCGCAAATATGTAACTTAAAATATGTAAGCTAAGATAAACAAAACTTAGATAAGTAAGATAAACAAACTTCGTTTTCAAAATGCTGCATTTTTTTCAGACCTTGCAATTCAATCAGTGTGCTTGCCGAAGTTTTTGAAATATATTGACTTGGAAAAAAGCAAACATGGACAAACTGTAAGTAATACTGTTTGCTTCTGATGTCATTAATAATGTACTACCGCACATTATTTGATTTGATTTTACGTACATCAGGCACATTTAAGCGGTCTAAGTTTAGTCCTATTCCAAATTATTAGCTAAGTTGAATTTAGAGTGTCAATATCATTTGGATAATAATCTGAGTGATTAGCTGACTAATCTACGGAAGATTTAGCTATGTACATACAGTTTTGAAACTGTTTCCGTTTTTGTGCCCAAAAGTAGTCCTTACTAGTAGTGATAAAATGGGGGTTCTGGGACAACTTGGAGCCGGAGCCTGGAGGGAGGGGAGGAGCCTGGAGGGAGGCGATTGTTGGGGAGTTCATATGTGATGATAATAATTATATTATTATTGTATACATAATTAATAATTGTTTTTTTACATATTTCATATATTTTACTAATTACGTTTTTAAGTACTAATTTATCACAATGGTGAGTTGGATTTTGAATTTATAAAATTTATTAACCTACACCCTTTTCTGCAGTTTGTTTTAAGACAATAGACTATAAGACAGCTGATGAGTAAACAGCTGCTTATCTAATGGGTCAGTCTGACTGACCAAAAATCAAAACACACACACGCGCACACACACATACACACACATTGCACGCACATATAATTAATATAGTATGCATGATTTCATTCATTGATTTATAATAAGGTATCACCCGCTGCACACATTAAAGATAATTAAAACACAAAGAAGATTTATCAGCTTTTTATTTGAATTTCTAGCCAATCAAATTAAGAGTTTTCGTATTGCATGCAATGCAGTTCAATACGCTGCAATGCATAAGGTCTATATAAACCCCCGAACTTTGCATTCAGTCATTGTTAGCAGTAATCATGGGTGCATACAGTTGCCCCACCTGCTCTGTTACGTTTTCGCGCAGAGATAATCTGCAACGACACATGCGGAAGCAGCACCCAGCTGTGGCTATGTCACTGTCCAACCAACTTGGCCTAAATGTAGGTTTATAATTATACTAAAAGTTTTAAAATATTAAAATAACTTTAACTTAGGTCTTATTAAATTTAATATTAAAATGACTTTAAACTTAAAACATATAGACGCGGTGTGGTATGCTTGCCTTGTGCCTCTTCAACTAGCGCTTTGCTTGCATATCACAGCACTTTGTTGCCGTGTGCAGCCGTGTCTTGAGCTAGGGTCTCTTGTAACCCTAAGCAAGTTACAAGAGTAGGACTCCAGGGTACCAGACGGTCTTCGGACCTGTGCACGCTGGTATCTAGCCTACGGCTAACCTCTTGGTATGGAGTCGGCAACCTTCATGGCGGTGGTAGTAAGGGAAGAAAACGCGAAGCACTGTGCTCATAAAATGGATTTATGGGGTGGTTAAGTAAATGAAAGTTTACTACGAACTTTCTAAGGGAGCACACCTCTCGCCATTTGCCACGAACCCATCGTCCATGTCGGAATAGGGTTAGGTGCTGGCCGTAAACTTATACCAAAATCAACTTAGGTTTTCGTAACTTTTATCTTCTTGTTTTAACTTAGCACATTTATTTCAGTAGCAGTACACAGACCTAGGTTTTTCAGTACAAACACTCAGCATACAGTATTTTTCTAATAGTTTTTTTACAAACACTTACAAAATTATTTTTCTTGCACACATTTCAAGTTTAACGTAATTTCACTTAGGTTTTTTTGCTCAAGCACAAAGTAAACGTAAAAGTGTTAGTTAATAAATTCACTAAACAGCAGTTTTTGTACAAACTATTGCTCAATATTGATTTTTCAGTATAAACACTTAGTTTATAGTAATTTTTTAATATAAATATTTACTAAACTTTAGTCTTCAAGTGCAAACATTTAGCAACTTTAGTTTTTTATATAAATATCAAGTTTAACGTAAATACAATAAATTTGCTTGTACAATCACATAATTAAGCTTTTTATACTAAATTACTAAACAGTGCTATTTTTTACGCAACACTACCTTTTAGTATAAACAATTAGTAACAGTACATAACTTTTAATTTTAAGTGCAAACACCTAGTAAACTTAATTTCTCTTGCATACGTTTAATTTAACATAAATATACTTAATTTTTTTTGCACAAACTCTTACTCAGTATTGATTTTTCAGTATAACTACTTACTAAACTTTATTTGCATTATATTGCAAACACGTACTTAACTTTATTTTTTAACTGCAAACACTCAGAAATTTTAGTGTTTCTGTTATAAATTTCAAACTTCAACACAAATACACTTAATTTTTTTGCACAAACTCTCATTCAGCATTAATTTTTCAGTATAAACACTTCACTAATTTTTAAGTGCAAACACTTACTTAACTTTAATTTTTGACTGCAAACACTTAGAAATTTTAGTGTTTCTGTTATAAATTTCAAACTTCAACACAAATACACTAATTTTTTTGCACAAACTCTCATTCAGCATTAATTTTTCAGTATAAACACTTCACTAATTTTTAAGTGCAACATAAACGACACCTTACGTTACCTACAAGAAAGTTATAAACACTTAGCAATTTCAGTTTTTCTTGCATAAATGTAAATTTAACGTAAATACACTCAATTTTTTTGCACAAACTCTTACTCAATATTGATTTTTCAGTATAATCACTTACTAAACATTAATTTTTCAGTGCAAACACTTACTAAACTTTAATTTTTGACTGCAAACACTTAGAAATTTTAGTGTTTCTGTTATAAATTTCAAACTTCAACACAAATACACTAATTTTTTTGCACAAACTCTCATTCAGCATTAATTTTTCAGTATAAACACTTCACTAATTTTTAAGTGCAACATAAACGACACCTTACGTTACCTACAAGAAAGTTATAAACACTTAGCAATTTCAGTTTTTCTTGCATAAATGTAAATTTAACGTAAATACACTCAATTTTTTTGCACAATCTCTTACTCAATATTGATTTTTCAGTATAATCACTTACTAAACATTAATTTTTCAGTGCAAACACTTACTAAACTTTAATTGTTAATTGCAAACACTTACTAAACTTTAATTTTTAACTGCAAACACTTAGCAATTTTAGTGTTTCTTTTATACATTTCAACTTTAACACAAATTCACTTGGTTTTTTTGCACTAACTCTCACTCAGCATTAATTTTTCAGTATAAACACTTCACTAATTTTTGAGTGCAAACATAAACGAAGCCTTACGTTATCTACGAGAAAGTTATAAACACTTAGCAATTTTTTCTTGCATAAATTAAAATTTAAGGTAAATATACTTAATTCTTTTGCGCAAACTCTTGCTCAATATTGATTTTTTAGTATAGTCACTTACTAAACTTTATTTTTCAGTAAAATCACTTACCAATTTTATTTTTTTCTTGCATAAATTTAAAGTTTAATGTGAATACACTGTTTTTGCACAATCTCTCACTTAACATTGACTTTCAGTACAAACACTTAGTCTGCAGTAATTTTTCCTATGAACAGTCACAAAGCAATAATTTTCAAGTGTAAGCACTTGCAAATTTATTTTTTACACAGTAATTTGTAAAATAAAGTTTTTTGTAACAAACATTTACATAACAGTATTTTTTGTAGAAACAGTATCAACACAACCTTTTTTAAGTAAAAACAATTAGGAAACATAGTTTTTTGTTATAAATTGAAACAAAAATTTGTTTAAATGCAAACACTTTTAATACAAACACTTGTAAACACCTTTATTATAGCAAATCTTAAGTAAAACCGGTTTCAGCACCAGTTATTGATATCTTGTTGTTTCAGAATCAGTCATTTCCCTCACCAAACCCAAATTCTACCCGCACCAGCGCCTATACCACTGATGCACCTTCTACAACCCATGCTGTTTCGCCACCATCCCAACATAGTTGTTCCGGTGCCAATAAAATTAGCGTTAGTTTTACTTATTCACTATTAAACTATTATATCTTTGTCTACTCTTTGGTTTGTTTACATATCGATACTAATTTCCAGTAAATGGTATAACCATGTGTAAAGTCGAGAAACACAAATCCATAAAAGGACTCTTGTTTCAGTCTTCTCTTTGGTTTGTTTACATATCGATACTCATTTCCAGTAAATGATATAACCATGTGTAATACACACTAAGTCGAGAAACACAAATCCATAAAAGGACTCTTGTTTCAGCCTCCGATTCATTGCGAAATCTGTCCAAAGTCCTTCACTTTCCGAAAAAATTTGCTGCGCCACATTCGAGTGAGCCATAAACAATTCAAGAAACCCAACAGTGGTTTTTGCGGTAGCTCATTTTCACGGTCGTTGGAATTGAGAAAACACATGGAAACTCATTTACGCAAACGCCCCACATCCCCTCCCACTCATGATCCTGCAACATTTCCCAGATCAAAGCAACCCCGAATACATACTCTACCATCACAGACGGCCTTGGATCATGCCCTTCGGACTTTTTCTCTCATCCCCACAGAATCTGCTATGGATCCGTGCAGCTTTCTGTACTCCCAAACCTTAGCAATAACAGAAGCTGTTGAAGAAACTCTTGAAATACACCCTGGAATCAAGATGTGGATGAGCCTACAGGTTCGCTTTCATCGAAATACAGATCCAAATGATCAAGTTGATGCTCACTTTAATTCCAAAAATCGAGTAGTTTTGCGAGGCTCCACCATTGAAGATGAAGTACGAGCCGGATTTCCAGAAATCTTGGCTAATGTTGGAAGTTTTATTCAGCGTGGCTCTGGTTGGGTGGTGGAGACTATTGGGCATCTGGACCTACATTTAGCCCACTACCAACCACTCCGCGGATCCTCATACTTGCCATTGCCTGAATACATCCGCAACAAAAAGGCCGTCTGTGATGGTAGAGTATGTATTCGGGGTTGCTTTGATCTGGGAAATGTTGCAGGATCATGAGTGGGAGGGGATGTGGGGCGTTTGCGTAAATGAGTTTCCATGTGTTTTCTCAATTCCAACGACCGTGAAAATGAGCTACCGCAAAAACCACAGTTGGGTTTCTTGAATTGTTTGTGGCTCACTCGAATGTGGCGCAGCAAATTTTTTCGGAAAGTGAAGGACTTTGGACAGATTTCGCAATGAATCGGAGGCTGAAACAAGAGTCCTTTTATGGATTTGTGTTTCTCGACTTAGTGTGTATTACACATGGTTATATCATTTACTGGAAATGAGTATCGATATGTAAACAAACCAAAGAGAAGACTGAAACAAGAGTCCTTTTATGGATTTGTGTTTCTCGACTTTACACATGGTTATACCATTTACTGGAAATTAGTATCGATATGTAAACAAACCAAAGAGTAGACAAAGATATAATAGTTTAATAGTGAATAAGTAAAACTAACGCTAATTTTATTGGCACCGGAACAACTATGTTGGGATGGTGGCGAAACAGCATGGGTTGTAGAAGGTGCATCAGTGGTATAGGCGCTGGTGCGGGCAGAATTTGGGTTTGGTGAGGGAAATGACTGATTCTGAAACAACAAGATATCAATAACTGGTGCTGAAACCGGTTTTACTTAAGATTTGCTATAATAAAGGTGTTTACAAGTGTTTGTATTAAAAGTGTTTGCATTTAAACAAATTTTTGTTTCAATTTATAACAAAAAAACTATGTTTCCTAATTGTTTTTACTTAAAAAAGCTTGTGTTGATACTGTTTCTACAAAAAATACTGTTATGTAAATGTTTGTTACAAAAAACTTTATTTTACAAATTACTGTGTAAAAAATAAATTTGCAAGTGCTTACACTTGAAAATTATTGCTTTGTGACTGTTCATAGGAAAAATTACTGCAGACTAAGTGTTTGTACTGAAAGTCAATGTTAAGTGAGAGATTGTGCAAAAACAGTGTATTCACATTAAACTTTAAATTTATGCAAGAAAAAAATAGAATTGGTAAGTGATTTTACTGAAAAATAAAGTTTAGTAAGTGACTATACTAAAAAATCAATATTGAGTAAGAGTTTGCGCAAAAGAATTAAGTATATTTACCTTAAATTTTAATTTATGCAAGAAAAAATTGCTAAGTGTTTATAACTTTCTCGTAGATAACGTAAGGCTTCGTTTATGTTTGCACTCAAAAATTAGTGACGTGTTTATACTGAAAAATTAATGCTGAGTGAGAGTTAGTGCAAAAATACCAAGTGAATTTGTGTTAAAGTTGAAATGTATAAAAGAAACACTAAAATTGCTAAGTGTTTGCAGTTAAAAATTAAAGTTTATTAAGTGTTTGCAATTAACAATTAAAGTTTAGTAAGTGTTTGCACTGAAAAATTAATGTTTAGTAAGTGATTATACTGAAAAATCAATATTGAGTAAGAGTTTGTGCAAAAAAATTGAGTGTATTTACGTTAAATTTACATTTATGCAAGAAAAACTGAAATTGCTAAGTGTTTATAACTTTCTTGTAGGTAACGTAAGGTGACGTTTATGTTGCACTTAAAAATTAGTGAAGTGTTTATACTGAAAAATTAATGCTGAATGAGAGTTTGTGCAAAAAAATTAGTGTATTTGTGTTGAAGTTTGAAATTTATAACAGAAACACTAAAATTTCTAAGTGTTTGCAGTCAAAAATTAAAGTTTAGTAAGTGTTTGCACTGAAAAATTAATGTTTAGTAAGTGATTATACTGAAAAATCAATATTGAGTAAGAGTTTGTGCAAAAAAATTGAGTGTATTTACGTTAAATTTACATTTATGCAAGAAAAACTGAAATTGCTAAGTGTTTATAACTTTCTTGTAGGTAACGTAAGGTGTCGTTTATGTTGCACTTAAAAATTAGTGAAGTGTTTATACTGAAAAATTAATGCTGAATGAGAGTTTGTGCAAATAAATTAGTGTATTTGTGTTGAAGTTTGAAATTTATAACAGAAACACTAAAATTTCTGAGTGTTTGCAGTTAAAAAATAAAGTTAAGTACGTGTTTGCAATATAATGCAAATAAAGTTTAGTAAGTAGTTATACTGAAAAATCAATACTGAGTAAGAGTTTGTGCAAAAAAAATCAAGTATAATTATGTTAAATTAAACGTATGCAAGAGAAATTAAGTTTACTAGGTGTTTGCACTTAAAATTAAAAGTTATGTACTGTTACTAATTGTTTATACTAAAAGTTAATGTTGCGTAAAAAATAGCACTGTTTAGTAATTTAGTATAAAAAGCTTAATTATGTAATTGTACAAGCAAATTTATTGTATTTACGTTAAACTTGATATTTATATAAAAAACTAAAGTTGCTAAATGTTTGCACTTGAAGACTAAAGTTTAGTAAGTATTTATATTAAAAAATTACTATAAACTATGTGTTTATACTGAAAAATCAATATTGAGCAATAGTTTGTACAAAAACTGCTGTTTAGTGAATTTATTAACTAACACTTTTACGTTTACTTTGTGCTTGAGCAAAAATACCTAAGTGAAATTACGTTAAACTTGAAATGTGTGCAAGAAAAATAATTTTGTAAGTGTTTGTAAAAAAACTATTAGAAAAATACTGTATGCTGAGTGTTTGTACTGAAAAACCTAGGTCTGTGTACTGCTACTGAAATAAATGTGCTAAGTTAAAACTAGAAGATAAAAGTTACGAAAACCTATGTAAGTTGATTTTGGTATAAGTTTACGGCCAGCACCTAACCCTATTCCGACATGGACGATGGGTTCGTGGCAAATGGCGAGAGGTGTGCTCCCTTAGAAAGTTCGTAGTAAACTTTCATTTACTTAACCACCCCATAAATCCATTTTATGAGCACAGTGCTTCGCGTTTTCTTCCCTTACTACCACCGCCATGAAGGTTGCCGACTCCATACCAAGAGGTTAGCCGTAGGCTAGATACCAGCGTGCACAGGTCCGAAGACCGTCTGGTACCCTGGAGTCCTACTCTTGTAACTTGCTTAGGGTTACAAGAGACCCTAGCTCAAGACACGGCTGCACACGGCAACAAAGTGCTGTGATATGCAAGCAAAGCGCTAGTTGAAGAGGCACAAGGCAAGCATACCACACCGCGTCTATATGTTTTAAGTTTAAAGTCATTTTAATATTAAATTTAATAAGACCTAAGTTAAAGTTATTTTAATATTTTAAAACTTTTAGTATAATTATAAACCTACATTTAGGCCAAGTTGGTTGGACAGTGACATAGCCACAGCTGGGTGCTGCTTCCGCATGTGTCGTTGCAGATTATCTCTGCGCGAAAACGTAACAGAGCAGGTGGGGCAACTGTATGCACCCATGATTACTGCTAACAATGACTGAATGCAAAGTTTGGGGGTTTATATAGACCTTATGCATTGCAGCGTATTGAACTGCATTGCATGCAATACGAAAACTCTTAATTTGATTGGCTAGAAATTCAAATAAAAAGCTGATAAATCTTCTTTGTGTTTTAATTATCTTTAATGTGTGCAGCGGGTGATACCTTATTATAAATCAATGAATGAAATCATGCATACTATATTAATTATATGTGCGTGCAATGTGTGTGTGTATGTGTGTGTGCGCGTGTGTGTGTTTTGATTTTTGGTCAGTCAGACTGACCCATTAGATAAGCAGCTGTTTACTCATCAGCTGTCTTATAGTCTATTGTCTTAAAACAAACTGCAGAAAAGGGTGTAGGTTAATAAATTTTATAAATTCAAAATCCAACTCACCATTGTGATAAATTAGTACTTAAAAACGTAATTAGTAAAATATATGAAATATGTAAAAAAACAATTATTAATTATGTATACAATAATAATATAATTATTATCATCACATATGAACTCCCCAACAATCGCCTCCCTCCAGGCTCCTCCCCTCCCTCCAGGCTCCGGCTCCAAGTTGTCCCAGAACCCCCATTTTATCACTACTAGTAAGGACTACTTTTGGGCACAAAAACGGAAACAGTTTCAAAACTGTATGTACATACAACTTTTAACCATATCTTAATGCTTATCAACGCATCAGCGATTATATACTAAAGTGTGTTACGCAGAGAATCTACGCGCTGATTGGCCAGTCACATGTTGCACAGAATGTCAACATGTAGCCTGAAAACGACCAGCGCATCTGCCTGTGCTAGAACACAGGCAGGCTTGAGAGTGTCTCACTCTTCTTCTATATAGAGTGAGACGCTATTATGCACTCTTGGTAGGACGCATGAGTAATATCAAGAGTACATAATAGCTTCTCACTCTATATAGAAGAAGAGTGAGACACTCTCCAGTCTGCCTGTGTTCTAGCACAGGCAGATGCGCTGGTCGTTTTCAGGCTACATGTTGACATTCTATGCAACATGTGACTGGCCAATCAGAAGCGAGCTTCTATTCTCTGATTGGCAGACGCCTGTGCACGTGCTCCAATCATAAGACGGGATAGGAATAAAGGTTAATAAATCATTATTTATTCATAGTCTGCTTGTAAAAATATTGAAAAAGGTTTGCAAATACCTTTGGGGATATTTTGGCAAACTTTCAGCGAAATTGATTGAGAAACTTTGAAGAAATTCAGAAAAGTTTATATCTCAAAAGTTTCTCAAATAATTTCGCTGAACGTTTGCCAAAATATCCCTAGAGGTATTTGCAAACCTTTTTTAATGTTTTCGCAAGCAGACTATGAATAAATAATGAGTTATTAAGCTTTTATTCCTATCTTAATGCTTATCAACGCATCAGCGACTATATACTAAAGTGTGTTACGCAGGGAATCTACGCGCTGATTGGCCAGTCACGTGTTGCATAGAATGTCAACATGTAGCCTGAAAACGACCAGCGCATCTGCCTGTGCTAGAACACAAGCAGGCTGGAGAGTGTCTCACTCTTCTTCTATATAGAGTGAGAAGCTATTATGTACTCTTGGTAATATATAATTAAATGTATCATACTATCTTTATTTTCATGTTTTTATAAAAAATTATAATACTAAAGGTGCATTGTACTGAAAGGATTTGCGTTGATGTTCTAAACATGAAATAAGCTTACATTGTGATGCAGGTGACCAGGTTCTCTAGTTCCGGGTCAATAAAGTTGGAGTTATTTTATCGTCAAAACTAATCTTACGTTTTTCTGCACATAAGTCAGCGATAACCTATAGTTTTCATGGTATCAAATTAAAGCTGTTCTTATATTTTACCTGACGCGGAAAACTAGAAATTTTTACCAGTTAGCTAGAAAAAGTTATGGCGGAAACAGTTTTGACGTAAAGTTGTATTTTTATTTATTTAAGTATTTTTTATTTTATTTTATTTTTATTTTATTTTATACGTAATTTTCAAAAATTTTGCGCAACAGCAGCGATGATAATGATAACGCTAAACAGCTGCTTCTACAAAGTCAGCCATTGTAACATCAGTCCTTAAATAAAAGAGCTTTTACCCAACACTGGCTATGGCGCCTGCAATATGGGTCTAAATCTGAAATTAATTTTATTGTGAAATTTTATTTTGCGTTTTTCGGTACATAAGTCTGCGTTTACGTATAGATTTTTTTGGTATCAAATGAAAGCCCTTCTTCTGTTTTATCTAAGTGTGAAAATTATAACTCTTTACGTGCTCCCTGAAAAAAGTTATGATCAAAAGTTTTTTTAGAAAACATTTTGTTCGAAAAAATTCCTCCGCGGCTACTCACACCACTTGCATATTCAACAAAAGGTCGGAAATATTGAAACCGTTATAACTTCAACGTCGGCGTAGAAACATAAATTTGACGGCATTCAACTCAACAATGTTGACACTTTCAAATAATATCTTACTTGACGTTGCCCGACGCAATGGACAATCACAAAAGACCATACTTTTTTACTGACCACTGGTCGATTTATACGTTATCATGCGACCTATCAATTGATAGCTCTTGATAAACGCATGCATAAAAAGCAAATTTCACGTGGATGCCACAACCATAGCAAAAGTTAAGGCTCCTGAAATTTTTCCGTTTGATGACAACCTATAATCACCTCATATGCGATCAGTAGCCCGTTTCAATAAACTCGCAGGCCCACAAATTTGTAGGTCTGTGAGCCTGTGCCTGTGAGTTCGGCCACAGGCGCAGGTACATTTTGAACTGCCACAAATCGCTCACAGGCCGTTCTGTTTCAACAAAAATTTGTGCCTGTCAGCTATTTCACAATTGTGGCGTTTTTTCACAGGCCGACGGGTTGCCTGTGAGGGCGCCAATACAGATAATTTATGCTGTACTGGAACTTTTTGAAGTTGGGTTTTAATGTAATTTACTTCGCTAGCGTATTTGTTGCATTTTGGAGTTTTTTAAAGCAAAAATAGCTTTTCTAAAAGTTTAGCAAAAATTTATATGTTGAAAAATTGATGTATTAAGTTTTACAATTTTTACTGTAAAACTAAAACATAAATAACAATAAAAGCGGAAAATAGACAGTTTAAATTAATTGAAAAATTTTCAATTCATATAACGCCCATATAACAGCCAAGATGTTATTCAGCAGCGTAGATATGTGCGTTTGCTGGCAAGCCGAGCATGCTGTCAGAATGCGTGCGTCACCTGTGAATTTTTGACCTGTGTCTGTTTCCTGTGACAGGCAGCATTTTATGCTTATTGAAACGTGATTCACAGGCACCTGTAGCCACAGGTCACAGGCCCACAAATTTGTGCCTGTGGGCCTGTGACTTTATTGAAACGGGCTACAGATCGCATTGAAATTCAACTTATAACCCTTTTATGTCTGGACGGGCCATATGGCACAAACGTTATGAATACCCTATCTGGTTCTATAAAACTTGTGTAGTTTGTCAGCTAATCCGCAAACGTTTTTTCACCAATCGTTGATCTTTGTATTTTTTAGTCAAATTTTACTTCTACTGCGATACAACAAAACCTATGCTTAGTTAAATTTGACTTTTGTTCATCACTAAAGTAGTATTTTCTTTATGACCACATTATGCTAATTAATCGCAACTCCGGCCGCCAGCTCTTTGTGCATCAGATACAGCGGATATTGTAGTTTATTTCTAGCATTCAACTATGGAAAGCGCACTGTTGCTGTGTTAATATTCTAGGGTGAGGTACATATTATGCCTGAGCGATGGCGCAAATTTTTACAAACTTTCAACTGTGAGCGCTCATAACGAAAAATCGGCGGATCATGTTTTGTTCACCATTCATTTCTCCGTCGAATGGCGGTTGTGCGATGACTCTACGACGCACGTAGCTCGAGCAATGGGCAAAGACTAGAGGGTGTCAGAGTCCGGCTGCCTTGACAGAGAAAGTCCTGGCATGAAAGGGTTAACTATATTTTGAAAAACTTTCTGAAAAAATGTTATTGTCCAACACTGCTTGTCCTTACGTTGAAGAACTAATCGAACTAGTCTAAACTAGAAGCACCAGACTTGTTACAATATATTTACAATATTTACAATATATTTACAATATAAAAAGGGGCTGATTGTACTATAGATCACACCATGGGTGATCAAATCCCAAAACAATTGAATTTAGGCAAAAATTTAAATTTTTTTGCTCATTTTTTCAAGTAATGTAACATAAATAGACTTAACTTAGATATATACAACACGGTCGAACTAGTCTAAACTGACGCACTAGACTTGTTACAATATATTTACAATGTATTTACAATATATTTACCTTACTATACTATATAAACTTTCTTGCTAAAAAATAATTACGATAATAACTCAGGATCGGCTCAACCTATAAACATAAATTTTACGTTATCAGATAGCCGACAGCGTGGCCAAAAATTTTTCTATTTAAAGTCAGTTCGTAAAAAAAACCGTTTAACCGTTAAACCGATGTGAAAAAAATAAAAAATTCCATACTGACATTTTTGGGCTCGAACATCTACTACGATGAATGTAAGATGCTACTATAGTGTCGTGTAATTCGCAAATATTCAGACCGTCATAACTTGCCTCAACGTTAACGTAAAAACATAAAATTGACGCCTTTCAACTCAGAACAGCAGGCGCTTTTGAATGATACCTTACTTGACGTACACCATTCCCCTTTAAACGTTTAAATTTCCAATTCTAAATTATGACGCAAGCTTAACGTCAAGTTAAAGGCCATGTCACCCACATACGTGGGCAGCTACCGAACTCTGGGGGGGGGGTGAGCCACCGGGGGGGGGGGGGTGCGGACCAACTTTTCCAGTCATTTTTGCTTCGTGAGCCACCAATTTCGCTTCGTGAGCCACCGATTTTTGCTTCGTGAGCTACCTTCAAACCATTCTGGGGGTGTGAAGCACCTGTCTGGGGGGGTGAAGATGCCTTCTGGGGGGGGGGGGGGTGAAAACCTCCCCAAACCCCCCCCCCACGCCCATGTATGGTCACCCATCAGTTGAAAGCTTTAACAATTTCCTCTCAAACGACGTTAAAATTATTATTCTCCCACTGCCGTATCAAAAGTTATGGTCCCTGAAAGATTTCATAAAAGGGGCTGATTGAACTACAGATCACACCATGGGTGATCAAATCCCAAAACAGTTGAATTTAGGCAAAAATTAAAAATTTTTCTGCTTATTTTTTAATTAATGTAACATAAATAGACTTAACTTGGATATATACGACATGGTCGAACTAGTCTAAACTAGACGCACTAGACTTGTTACAATATATTTACAATATATTTACAATATTTACAATATATTTACAATATATTTACAATATATTTACAATATATTACAATATATATTAACCTAATAATAATGATAATGATAATAAGCAGGTTTCGTCTTCGCATTTTTCTCAGAAACCCCTGGCGTATGATATTTTCACCATTCATATGGCTGATAAAACAGCATAAACCAAGTTACAGCGGTTTTTGTCCGGGAACCAAGGTCAGTACTACGTCAACTTGCCGTAAGCAGATCATGTGACCCCTCATTTTGAAGCGCAATGTCTCACCGATTGAATGGTGAAATTCCCAAGTGGCTGCGACCCCCATAACAAAAGTTATGAGGATTTTAAGGTTTTCGCACCATAGAACGCTTTTGTCATAATTAGATCGTAATTACTAAATTACAAAATGTGTTCTTTTTCCTCGTGTCCTTTAAGGCGCCATAACTGGCCTTTGAAAACTCGGACAGACTAACGAACAGCATGATTGGATTGCTGGCGAGCAGGGCTTTAGGGGTCACATGGCTATATAGCGCTTCAGGTTACCCCGAAATATAAATCTCAGGGTACAAGGGTATAAATCTCACGTGACAAGGTCATGTGACCCCTCATTTGAAAGCGCTCCTTAAATCAAGACGATTGATGTAAGTGTCATGTTTGTACGTCATTTCTATCGTCCGCTAAACTTGACTCTTCGTGACTAACTATAATCAGCCCATGTTAGATGAAATCTCTTTACATGTAAATTTTAACTGAATTTTTTTAAAAATCATCAGTAAGATTAACATTAACATTAACAGTAAATTTATGTATGTTGTCGAACTCGTCTAAACTAGACGCGCTAATCTTGTAATGAAATATATGTATACAATGATAATGATAATAGAAGTCTCGACTAACTGTACCCTGAATCTGAAAGTGCCACATTTGTTATCTAGACGTTTGCTTTACGATTCTTCTGTATGTACTGGGTTGTTGAATTATACGTCATGCAAAGTGGAGTTATTTGTTTGTTACAGCCAGCAACGTTTTAAACGTTGTTGCTGAAAACCCAGTTCTTATTATCGGCACCAGCCAACAGTCTAAAATGAAGCGCCAATACTTTTTATTATTCTGGTTTACTGTCTGTATGAATTTTGAGTGACGTAAATTGGAGCTATTTTTACTTCGCAAATCCTCCGCGACAGACCACTTCAGTAGTTAGTTATTTTTGAAAGCTACCCAGAAAAGTGACCATGACTTTTGCTATGAATGTCGCAAAAACACAATGTCACTAGAAAGACGATTTTTAGCGCTTTCCAATGAAGTGTCACATGACTGCACCACTTCCTAAAAATGGTTCTAAATTCAAAATTTAAAAAAATGGCGTACGTTAAACGTTACTTCTTCACTGGGTAATGTGACCCATCATTGGAAAGCTCTGTGAATTTGCTTACTAATTACGCTTAAACTATTATTGTACCACAACCGTATCCCCCGAAAACTTTTACTGTAAAGGGCTGACTACACAGATCATATCATGTGTTGTAAAATCTCTAGGAAAATGCATTTAGGTTAAATTTTTGTAAATTTTGGCAAACTTCAAAATGTAAAAAATAAAATAGACTCGACTTGAATAAAAATTTGATCTGGTCGAACTATTCTAGACTAGACGCACTAGACTTGTAACAATAGTAGTTATTATTTTATTATATTATATGAATTTTTGTAAATTAATTATGCTTCATCTCAAAAACTTCAAATTAAGAGCAAATACTTAAATAAAGAGTTTTCAGAAAATTAAAAACCAAACATCGCAGTTTTAGTATAATTATCTAAAATTTTGTCTTTGCTGTAAGTTTATCGCTGTGAAAACGTGTTTCGAAAAAACATCGTCGAAATAGTCACTACAACTTAATATGTGCTGCCGCCTACCCAGCAGTCCATCCACACGGAGTTGGTAAATTTGTGCCACTAATGTCACTGGGGAATAGAGCAGAGCCAGATAGGGCATTTGTATCTAGGTGCTGGCATCTCCACACATTATGTTGTTGCTATTGAGACGACTCAGGGCTACGCTTCAGGGCGTCAGAAACGAAGATCCGTTGCAGGCTACGTTTGAGCAGTCCCATTTAGGTTTTTCTATGGGCATCTACCACGCTGCCAAGCTGGCTACTATGAAAGCTGTCGGTACTCGTACCTCAGTGGCGGCAGGACTTTATATTACTTTTCGTTTTGTAATTACATGTGTGCATTGTTTTGCATTAAAATACGGTTAAAGTATCGGGTTATATAGTAAGCATAGGGCTTTGTTACCTCTGAATAGATGTTGAAAGAAAGATGATGCCCCAATTTAGAAAGAATGAAAGAAATGGAGGCGCCGGGAATCGAACCCGGGCCGCCTGCTTCGAAGTCAAGCATGCTACCACTACACCACAGCCCCCGAGTCTCAAAGGCCCTAATTCTCATTTACAACAGGGTCCCCCCTTCGAACATCGTTGCGACCCTGCAACGATACTCGGGCGATACTCATGCTCCCGGGGCGAACCCGATGCCTCAAGGGCGGAGCACATTCACACGTAGGCCTCCAAGCCTACTTCAGTCATACCACACTCAGGGTTTCCTGGCTCACCCGCAACCACAGGGTTTCTCGATCGACCCAGAACGATTCCCAACCAATACCGAGGGTTTTGACCGGCTCACCCTTAACCGAAACCGAGGGTTTTCTCCGGCTCACCCCTAACCGAAACCGAGGGTTTTCTCCGGTTCACCCCTAACCGAAACCGAGGGTTTTTCGGATTACCCATAACCGAGGGACCAATCAGAAAGAGACTATGTACACATTCATACTGCACACAGCACGAGTACCGTAAGGGTTGAAGTGCCAACCTCAACCCAGGGCATGGGGCTCCTAACCCACCTCCGAAGACGGTTCGGGGATAGGGCTGTCCTGAGGACCCGGCCCTATCCTCTCCGTCCTGTCACGGTCGCCACTATGTTGAAAGAAAGATGATGCCCCAATTTAGAAAGAATGAAAGAAATGGAGGCGCCGGGAATCGAACCCGGGCCGCCTGCTTCGAAGTCAAGCATGCTACCACTACACCACAGCCCCCGAGTCTCAAAGGCCCTAATTCTCATTTACAACATAGAAGTTTTGAAATGTTTTGACTTAAGTTTTGAAATGTTTTGACTTACTTTGATGAGTCTTTATTTGCCGAAAAGTGCCCACCGTGGAGTGGGACGACGACGACGTTTTTTCCACTAATAATTATTTGATCGTTCCGTTTTGTATATTAATTTTTTAACAAATTAAAGTACAACGTTCGAGAACTAATCAAAAAATAATAAATTAATTAGAATAATTAATACGTTGCAAGTGAGAACCTAGCCCCCTCATTTTCTAAAGCGGCATTGCATAAGTGATAGGCCCGTTAGGGTATTTAAAGGGTTTTACGAAAGCTCAGCATTGGACCAGTAGCTCAAATGGTAGAGCACTGGTCTGAAAGTCCAGTGATTGGTGGTTCGAATACCAATTGGGTCATTCCGACGAGGATGTTTTCTTTCTTCCAGTAAGAACCCCCTTCTGTCTTGAAAGAACCCCCTTGCTGTATTGACTTGGCGAAACGTAATCATCGAGAAGTAATCGAATAATTATGAATTAAATAGAATAATTAATACGTTGCGAGTTTCGAGTGTCAACCTAGCCCTTTCATTCTCTAAGGCGGCATCGCAAGTGTGAAGTAAGATAGGCCCGTTAGAGTACTTAAGGGGATTTACGAAAGCTCAGCATTGGCCCAGTAGCTTAAATGGTAGAGCACTGGTCTGCAAATTCAGAGATGGGTGGTTCGAATCCCAATTGAGCCATTCCGATGAAGATGCTGTCTTTCTTCCAGTAAAGTATTTCTTCCCCCCTTGCTGTCTCGGCATTGCGAGACGTAAGAAAAATAGGTAATATCTAAGCTTACATTTGAAACTATCCTACTCTTGGGTTCAATCGAATTTTAGCTTAAATAGGTTTTGTTTAAATTAAGGTATGTAAGCGAAAAATGGTTGACCTCTATATTTTTTCAAGTAACCTAGTAGGTAGCTTAAGTAAGCTTGTTTAATTTTAAGATAAAATTTGTTCTAGTAGTTACTTTAGCAGTTAGAATCAGACGCTTAACAGTTCTAATTTTATCACAGAAATAGTTTTGGCCCTACTTGATAGTAACATTATCGTCCGTGTTATGTTTCTTTTTCTGTTTAGAATCAGTTTTTTAAAGTCTGTTTTTGTGATTAAAGTAGTATCAAACCTTTAACTAGAATTTGTTAGTTTTTCACAGAGTGTTTGCACGATTAAAAGTTGATGCATATGATAATGCAGACTAATCTTAAAAAATTGCTTTTTCACTCAGAGCTGAAAATCTGAATATCTTTTTCAATTTTGCAATTGACCAAAAACCAGGAAAAGTGTGAAAAAAACGAGGAAAAAAATTAGAAAGAAACCTTACGCGGAGATATTGCATTAATATATCAGGAGGTTCAAAAATACAGGCATGAATTTTTATTTAATTTTCACATTGAAGTTTGTTAAAAACTGTTGGGGAATAATTGTATGTATTCAGGAATTTGTTGGCGGCAGGACTAAACTTTGTTAAAGTTTGTATGTGTCAAAAGCATAAATTTATTCTGGATGTTTGCATGAAAATCCTGCTTGTTTACGATATGGTCAACACGCATCAGTACACACAAAACACATTGCTATATTAATATATAATTTTAACTCAAACAAGTACGTCTTTCGAGTAAATAATTTTCCATCCATTCTTTGTAAATAAACCGTGGTTGCACGCACTTCATCGATGATCCGTTCAAGATCATTGTTTGAATCATTTCACTGGTGGTAAATTACGCAACAGCTTTAGTCTTGCTTCAATGAGGTCAATCAATTACTCTTGCTTTATCAAATCGATGGCTGCCTGGTAGTTTGATCCTTGTAATTCAAGTCCCTTTATTTTGTCGTAGGCTGTACCTTTGAGCTGCTGATGTAGATAATCTATTTTCTGTTTATCTTGAAGACCACGCTGATTGTGGATATTAATTTCAAATGATTCCCAGAAGTTTAACCATTCAAAATGGTTGCCAGCAAAGGTCGGTAGTTCTAATTTTGGCAAAGACACACGGGCGGCGGCGTTTGGACTTCATTTGGTGTCAATGTGGCAGCTGTTGGCAGTGGGCGTGATAACTGTGATATTATCAAATGCATGTCTTCGCATCTTTGACTTTCTAGGCGGAGCATGTCTTCCCGTCTTTGGTTTTCGAAACGTTCCATCATTTTCATCATCATCTCCATAGCTGTTGCCATTGAGCCTTCATTTTGTTGTTGTCGGGATGTTTGCGGTTCCACAAAAGCATTAGTTTGCACTGACGGACTTGTCTGCCCGCTAACATTAGATCTACAGAGAAAGTCTGAAACCACGTCAGTTGATGACGCTGTTTCAGTGACAGAAACACCGACATTACCATTATCGTTACTACTGACTATGCTACTGGACTCTTGACCCCAAGTGTCAGCCGTGCCTGAATATCTTTGCACTCTCTACTTTTTGAAGCTCGGAAACAGTGAATGCCTTTTGTGCAAGCTTCTGTTGTGGAATAGGCATAGCAGAGCAGTCGTAACACTCAAATACAAATTGAAAACCAGGCTCAGTTAATGAATTGAGCAACTGATCTGGTAGCGAATCTTTGAACACATTGTTGATGCATACTGGACAGCAAAGTTTGTGGCACTTTGAGCATTGTAAGCACTTTGTGGCGCTTGTTCCAGGAAAAACTTCTTGGTCGACCTCCGGGCATTCTTTCTCCAAATTATGATCTGCTGACCAGGTTCTGCTACCAAAAGCTGTTGTTAGCAAATTGGATCAATAATGTTAAGCATAACAATTAGAATAGTTTTTTATTCAGTCTGATCACTTATCATTCGTGTCAAAAAGGTAGTCTCGTTTTCAATCATATCATGTAATTTCAAGTTGTTAGTTATCAACAGTAGCCACTCGACTAGTTTAATTGATGATGCAGCTGACGTTTATCGGTGCTTACGCTCAAAATAAACTCTTTATGATTGCCGTCAACGATATATTGGTCCTTGAAGTCCACCAATCTTGCTTAGAAAGTCTTTCGCAAGAATAGTCCAAAAACCACAGCTCTTAACTATGTACTTACTAACTACTGCTCTAGTGGTAATGAGCACTGAAACTAGTGGCACCTGGACCTGAGCCCTGCTTAGTGGCCCCTGCTTGAAAATTTTTAGCTGTATGTTCTACACCACCGCACATTAGCACTTGCCCGAGAACTTATGGCGTGGTATATTGCTACTGTCAAGCTTATGCAAAATGTTCAAAACTAAATTTCTAACTTTTCCAAATGAGAATTTGAGGATGTTGCTCCGAGTTGCTCCGAATGTTTGCCATAATCATTTGAAAAAACCTATGCAGGACTAACCCGAAGGTCCTGCGTTTTTTCCGAGCCCTTGCTCATGGAACAGGAAGAGGTGGCCCCTGTATGTCCTTTAATTTCTATTGCCATTATATTCAAAGCCTGCTTCAGATCTGCCGTCCTTATGTCTACAATGCGTTTTCATTTTCATTGCCATTTTTATCGCATTCTTAGCCTTCCATGGATTTGCGATCACTAAGTTTGCCTTCCAAAGCTTCCCTGTCTGACATAAGCTTCAGCCTCCGCTGAACCACAGTGTATGTGACACTCACTTAGATCTGTGCAGCCACAAGCCGCAAAAAAGTCATTTACCTGGCACCAACATCGCAAAATACTACTGTTGTTTGATCTCTGACCAGCCGTTTGCTTCATAAATGCGTTTGAATTTATCAAACCTGACTAAGAAATCCTTCTGTTTGTCGAATGAAAAGAGCTTCAGTTGAAACCCGCCATCTCGAGGTAGGAGTTAGCAAACATGGGATCAGTCAACGTAGCAACTAGGAATGTCATTAACTATCTAGTTTAGGTTGTTGTTGACAGTGTTAGAGGGCGCACCCGCAAGTAGCGACAGTGTTTCTGGCATCCCCACGGTTCATAAGTTTTTTCCTAATGTTCCGAGGATATGAATGGCTGAATGGCATGAAGATACCTAAAGATCGGTTTATCAAGTATTCCGGGTCGAGAAAGCAAGAGGGGCACGGGATAACGCAGGAAAGTAATTCTTTAATAGCAACACAGGTGCAAGGGCACACAAGGACAAAAAGCAAGAAAAGCAGATAAACCTATTATCCATGCATAGTGTGCGTTTATGTAAATTGAAAAGTGGCTTGAAAAATTATTTTTTAGAATAATAGTGGTAATCTAATTGGTTATATAATTTTTAAGAACATCTGCATTATTTTATAAAAGTACCAGAAACTGAGCACTAATATTTATATCTAACATTCTAAATTAGAATATTATTTGCAAAATGCTCCATAGAGTGAGGCCACATTTGAAATAATGCGCTATGGGATGGGCCATTACATGCGCCATAGCATGCACCATGGAATGCACCATGGAATGCGCCATTAAATGCGTCATGTAACAAGCTCTGTCATGCCCCATGGTGCGTTAGATAGCGCGTTGCATGCATAGTTTAAGTTAAACGCGCTTTGTGAATCTCGGGCATTGAGGCGTGTTTGCAAAAACACTTTTTACGCGGCTGCCTCAGCCGCTGCGTATACACTATATTGCAATCGTCTTCTATGATTGCAGGTAGTTCTACTGTAAAACAAGAGGCAGGTCATGAAAAGCACTGTTTGTGTGGCCGTGTGTATGATTCTATGCACGTAGCTAGCTATATGCATTACGTACTTAGCGATGTAAGGCTGTTGATTTGCAAGACAGTTTGTGCGAGCGTGTGTCAGACCATACGTAACATGTACGTCCACAGGAAAGTAATCCCATTGAACTGTGTGGAGAGATGATACCTGTTTGGGCAATGTTTCGTAGATTACATAACAGCGTGTTGGAGCCAAGGGATGTCAGACTTTAGATGGCGTTTCCAACTGGTGATGTGGCTTGTTTCGTATCAACGGACTGGCTCGACATTGAAATTCCGTGTCGGCGATCCGGATCGGTAAAAATTTTTATGTCTGGATTCCAAAATTTCGAAATTTGGCGTGTTGTATAACATAATTATTTTCGTATTATAATTATAACAAATAATTATTTTCGTCGTGATGAAATTGGGCTTATGATTCGGGATTTTTCTCTAATTGCTGACTTTTAAAACCAAATGCTATGTTTGTCGTTTTAAGTAGGTTATCCGAATGCGTTTGATCTTTCTTGGCTTTTTAGCATTTTATTTTATGGAAAATAGGTTTTGCTCCTGGCTTATGATTAATTTATGTATGTTTGTGAAATCTTTAATTGCTAGGATTTATTTTTTCTCAAAAAAATATGTTTACGGCATCATTGTCATAGATATTTTTAGAAGCAAGCGGTAACTTAGCCATCAGTTTTAAGTTAGTCTTTGTAACCTGATTTTTTGCGTAGTTTCAGGCTGATTAAATGTCAGTAAAATGTGTGCTGTGGATTTATGAAAACACTAACAAACAAAGAGCTTACAAGAACGTACAGAGGTCGTTAAAAAAATGACCATTGGATCGATAAAAATTTGCTGTAAAATAATTAACAATAAAAACTGAATGATTACGTTGTTTTTTGCGTTTTTACGCTACAGACATGAATATTTAAATGCTGAACTCGATATTAACTTTGAGTGCTGGATCGGCCGATCCGGGCCTGGAGGATTGAATAAGATGAATCAAGCATCCCGGATCGGATCGGCATCAAAATTTAGGACTGATCCGATACGATCCACATCACTAATTCCAGTGATAGTTTGAGACAAAACGATAGCATGACCCCGTCACATACGTAGTTCCAGTAATAAATACGTATCTAGCACCGCTCCCAATTATTATTAAAAACAGTTTGTTGCTCTAAATTATTCTTAAAAACAGTTTGTACCTAATTTTTAATTTTTCAAGTGTGTTTATGCTTATGCTTCAATTGTAAAAACTCTAAAGCCTGTTCACATTTGTCCTTAATGACACAGGACAGAGACAAGGACAATTATCGTTAGCTGGCGTGAAAATTTAACTAACGCGTTTGGGCTAAATATTTGTATATGGTCTAGAAGTGACCTCAACTATTCATGCAAAAAAATGGCATATTTGGCTATTTGGTTGTTTTGAAATTGCTCAGGGATAGAGACAAGGACAAGG